>CM068994.1:2865510-3155510 GCA_035357415.1 Ophraella communa
TCAAAAGGTTTATTAAAAATATTCTGAAGTACAATTAAAGTATATAGGGCAGTCATTAAAAAATACAGTCCTTAGATTATGTAAAAGTCAAATAATTAATCTCAGTACATACTTTAAACAAAGTAATTAAACATAAAAAATATTACAATATGATAATTTTGTAAATGTTTTAAAACTCTAAAGTAATAAATAAAATAAGTAGGTAATCATTATAAAAATGTATAGTCTTTATAATATTTAATATTTAAACAATTGAATACAAGCACATAACTAGTAATAATACAAAAAATTGTTATCACTTTTTCACATCTAAATTCTAATTTCATCTAAATCTGAGGATATCTAAAAAGCTTTTGATACATTGCTGTTTATCCTAAGTCACTAAGCAATAAACATATCTCCTTTTTGCAGAGTTGTAAACAGAGCCATTATGAATTTTTTGTAAATAAAACAAGTTTAACATTTTATTAACAATGTTTATCTTATTTTTTCCATGAGTACGAAATTAAAAACTTTAAAACAAGAGATCGTTGTGAATTAATTAATGAATTTATTCATCAACATGATGTAGAACTGGTAAATGTAAAACGGCTATTACAATAATGTTCTTAAGTACAATTACAATATTTAGGATAGTAATTAAATATTATTTAATGGTTAAATAATTGAATACACGTTCATCCTTTAAACAAACTAATGATACATAAAAACATATTACAATAAATATGATAATTGTGTAACTGTTTTGCAAAATCTTAAGAGGTAGTTAAATTAATAAATGAAGTAATCTAAAAAAATGTACCTACAGTGTTTATTCTTTGATAATAATAATTGCTGCTTTATCAAAATAAGCAGCAAAGCAGTAAAAAATAATGTTTGTAAAGTATGCTAATATGTATTCCCTTTCACTATAAAATTTATTGTACAATAATTACACGTGGTCCTTTTTGCAATACGATGAGTTTTAACTATTAAATTAAAAGTACATTATACATCTGTTTTCATAAAATATACGTACCTCTACGTTATTGTCAAGGAGATAAATAGTATAATATACCTCGAAAACTAGTCATCTTTAAAACAAACTAAAAATATAGCTATACATTCAGTACAAATGGTACACCAGTCTAGGCAACACGTTATGTTCTCCACGTTAGATACCTCTTCGGATTTTTGTTTAAAATTTGGATCATATTGATGCATTATTATGGGCTGTAGATATTGAACAGGTGCTTGTGTTGAAGAAGGTTGGCATAATTGAATATTTTGCTCGTTGTTTTGAGGTTGGCATAATAGAACTTTTTGCTCTTTGTTTTCATCGCAGGTTCCTTGTGAACTAGATAAATTAACATTGTTTTGTACAAGATTTTCACTTTGTTTGTACATTTTATTAATTTTAACAATACTGTATAACAGGTAGGTATCTAACTAAATCTCCAAAGCACATTTAAAACTATCACTATAAACTCACTTTTTTTTACTTGTAACGGTAAAGATAATATAGATATAAATTAAAATACAGTTAGCAAGAAATTCAACTAAACAGATAGCAGCCAGACAGGCGGGTGACTAAAATTGTGAAGAGAGTACGAGAGAATGTAGAATGTATTTCGTTTATCAAGTTTCGGGTCACTTCGTTCATTCGTGAACGCTACGATGGATGGTAAAACCACAGTTAGGTAGTATACCATGTAAGAATAAAAGATAAACAAGATAGGACATACCTAACATTTCATTCATTTAAACCGTATTTTTTTACAATCGCGTAAAGTAGTCTCAGTCTCAGAGTAGATTTTAGTTCTAAAATCAATAAAACTCTGTTTCGGAACCTGTTAGAAAAACATGTATTATTAAAATATACACACAGAACATGCGAATTTTATTTATTTATTTTAATAACACGTCGGTTAGATATTGATCATCGCGCTCGTAGAAATCGCAAATTGACGCGCTCGCATAAGTATACATCCACTGGAATGTTGCCAATAGCGTTGCAGATGTTTTGCTTTAGCTCTTCGATGGTGGCTGTTGGGTTAGCGTAGATGATGTACTTTAAATACTCCCACAGAAAAAATCTAAAGTAGTAAGGTCTGGAGATGTTGGGGGAAAACGAATGTCGTTATTTTGGGAAATTAGTGTTCCTGGAAACATTTCTGTCATGGCGCGTTTATTGACATTTGTAAAAATTAAAAAAATGTCGTCGCGCAACTGTATATAAATAGTTGGCTTTAAAATAAGCCTCAACCATGTAAGCACGCTGTGTTTTCGTCCATTGCTCCATGGTAACTAAAATCCGCATCCATTGACTACACGAGAGAAGTACCGTTGTCTAGGAATTTTGAACAGGGTCGGCGTAGGGTCATTTTGAATACAAAAATCTACTGTGAGACACATACATAATCAGTGAAAGAAGATAGTTTGACAATTCTATTGGTATCGATGTGGTAAAACTACGTATAAGAATAATTGTTTATAATAACCTAGTATATAAAAGAAGCAGTATGGAGTTTGTGACTTTAAGAAGTAGAAATTAAAATTTTTTTTCTGTACCTGGGATTGGTGATCCATATTCCAAGCCTATAATTATTTAAAATAGTTCAAATAATTAAGAATAATAAAAACTATTCGTTTGAACGTATCTTCCAAGTTTATTTGAAAAAATTAGGTTTTAAATTACAATGACGGCCGTTTCGCCAAGATTAGCATCATCAGATTGTTAAAGAAATTAGTATTATAAAACAAATAGCTACGTCTAATGGCTATCCAATTCATTTAATAAATAAATTAATTAATAACAAGGAACAGAAAATGTCACTACAACTAATATTTCCTAAACAAGCTAAAGAAATTAAAAGTTATAAAAATAGTACATATTGTGGAAATATTTACAAAACAATTTTAAAAATAGTATCTTCGGCAACATCATCATTAATATCATTTAAAATACAAAATAATGGTAAAAAATTGTTAAATGTAAAAACAAAATTACCCAAATTAAAAAAATCTGGTGTTTACAAAATTAAGGGTCCAAAATGTGATGCTGTATATATAGGTCAAATACAAAGAAATTTTGAAGTAAGATTCAATGAACACTTAAGAGCATATAGATTAAAACAACCAGATAAGATAAATTATGCAAAACACCTACTTGAACATCCAACCTCACTCTTACACACCAATGACATCCAAATACTACACACTTGTGATAAAAAAATTTAGATTTCCTTGAAGAACTTGAAATAAAAAGACATCTAGCATATCCACAATTTAAAGTTTTTAATAAACAATTAAATCTTGGAAGTTTTCCACTATTAAACTGTTTACTGTGATTGAGTTTACATTTTATACATAGATAAGACGTAATTATAACACAAATATATTAAGTTATTGTAAAGATCAGCATGATATAGTTTTTTCAAGGTTTTTCTATATTATTGCAGTTTTACTGATCTTAGAGGGAAGTACATCCAGGATAATCCCTTGGGGCTATTAACATCTAGGCTTTAATATTGTTATGTCATTACTTCCATACTTGGTCTAGCCTTAATACTACCTAAACAACATCAGGTACACATACAAACAAAATGTAACTTAAATGTCAATCTGAAGATGCTAATTTTAGCGAAACGGTCGTCATTGTAATTTAAAACCTAATTTTTTCAAATAAACTTTTAAGCGAAGAGTTTTTTATTATTCTTAATAAGATGGACTTCCAAAAGGTAAGGATTAGTACAATAAATTTAGTTCAAATAATAATTCAAAATACTTGTTTTTAGGAAGTGAATTCCATTATCTACATATATCGCAAATAATAAAAAAATTTAAAATAATATTGTCACGCCTCAATTACTATTAGTTGGTGATCTTTTGGCAGAAATAAAATAATTTCTTACACCAGCAGCAAATGGCACTGTTAATGCACAGGAATAAATATTAGTCTATTTAGTTCTGTCGTAAATGATAAGGGAACGTCAAAGTCAAGTGTGTATTTGTTTAATTCGACGATTATAAACTACTATCTTTGTTTAAGTAATCTCATTTCATATATAAAATGGTGTTTGTATGCTGTGTCAATAATTGTTATAAATCTACTAACCAGGAGGTAACATGCCCTTAAAAAGTTTCTTATTAAATCCTGAAATATTTTTTGTTACGTTTATATAAAATATTCTATGATATATAAATGGAAGTAAATAAATAAGCTTAATGAATATTATATTATTAGTTTAGTTGTGCAATATTTTGTTGTCTGCAAATGGACGTTTGGCTTTGAAGGAAAAATCTCGTGAAAAAATTCTGCAGACTATGTTGAAAGCAGATATGGATCAAAAATAAAAGCTAATGTCGTAGCAACTCTGTTAATGGATCATTCTATTGTAATATGTAAGGGCTTGTACACAAAACTGCGTTGCGACGCGATGCGAATTCGCAACGCAGAAAGTTGCGACACGAATTGCTGCGATGCGATTTCGTGCGGCAAGGCGTCTCTTAGGGTGACCATTTCTTCGACGACTGTCAACCGTACTGGACGTATTTTGAAATTAGGTCGTGACATGGATCGTAAAAAGAAGTGTGCACTTTTGTTATTGCTTAGGAGATACAGGCAAAATAAACAAAGAAGATTTACGGCTCATCCATATATTACTATTATGAACGCCGACGGGAACTATTTTCGTCGAAAATATGAAGCTAAGAAAATCGACGATAAAAAGTTTTTTGATTATTTTAGGATGAGCATATCTTCATTCGAAGAGCTTTTAAGTTTATTATCACCGTATCTTCAGAAAAGATCGTACAAGGGGAGAGTTCCTGTTATGCCTCTGGAAATGATTGGCGTCACTATCCGGTAAGTAAAACAATAATTCTTTATATTAGTTTTTATTGACAAAAGAGTTTTCTAAATATTACAATCGGTAAATTTACAAAAAATCAAAGTTTTCTTCCGGAATCATCTGCCAGTAAATGCATCTGTTTCGTTTTCGGTTCGCCACCCTGTATTTTATATACATTGTGGAAAAGCCAAATGAAACAAATTAATTATTTCCACTACTGCACATATTAACAGAAAATTCAGAATCACGTCAAATTTAAATTATAAATTGACATTCTTTAAAGTGAAAATGTGCTCCCTACCTTCAACCCCCTTTTAGTGACAGTTAGAACCCATAATTTTTTAAATGGAAATTATGAGCTTGTGATTATATGTTTGAAAGGTATCTTAATTTTCTATCCAAAAATGTTTTAAATTTATTGCAAAAATTAACATAAAAAAAAATAAAATCATCTCATTACCGAAATTCGCCAGAGTACCTACACTACTAATTTATTTCTCGTTTAAGTCTTTATAATAAGACAGTACCTAATCAAAAACATATTAGTGTTCTTTTTTAATATCAATTCAAAAAAATCCTTTAAAAAACTAACATAGCAAGGTTTGTTTAAAACGCCCCAGCCAATTGGTTGATAATAATTATAACTGCAGGATATTGTCATGTTATAATCGTTATTTGAATTTCGTTGACTGCGATTCATACAAAAGGTTACATTAACAGAAATGTTACGAGGATAACACCAGAACACAAATGGAAGTTGCTCGCTTATTTCATGAAAAATTTTCGAATTTGCCGCTTATATCCCAAGGTACCAACCATTAGTAAAATAGAGAAACAATTTTGCAAATTTGATCATGTAACAGATGGAACAAACAGTTGCCAATGCACTGGGTGATGATATCAAATCAGATGTGATGCTTGTCAAGTAGATAAGCATCCGCAACATATAATGTCAGCCATACATCGATACTAAACATATTGAAATAAAATAAAATACATCCCTATGAAATGATACTGACTCAGGAACTCATGGAGGACGATTATTATTATCAATAATCGATTGGTTAAACGATTGTTGGTCGGTTTTCGACTGGATTGGAACAAACCTATTAATGCATACTATTATGTGGAATTATCTAGTACACTTTAAATTAAAGGAGTAACCATTATCATTTATAAAGTATAGTAGGCAACCCTAATCGGTCATTAGTTCACCACTGATTGTGCCACCTATACTTACTACTTATGCTTAACCCAAATTTTCATTTAAATCGAGCCATTATCACCGCCTGATACCGCTAGTTCAACATATTTTAGATGCTTTAAATTTAATTGTTTAACGCGACCGACGCATACGGCGGCCCATTCTAATTTCCAATGTAGGTAATAATCGGTATTTGCCAAAAAACAAAAAAATACATAGTGTAAAGCATATTTGAAGGAGCAGTTCAGTTTATGAAGCTAAAATTTTGCAGTTTTAAAAGTTATTAAAAGTTATTGATTTTAAACATTAGGCTGTTTTTCTTTAAATATGGTATTTCTTAATTCATCTTTAAATAAAACAATAAACAAAATAAGTTATGTTGATGTTTTACTTTTTCTAATTTTTTTATTAAATGTCATTATTTACAAACAATATCTCCTTGCATTTATTAATATTTTTTTCAACTTCCCCTATTGTAAACTAATCATTATCTAAAAGGTTCAAAGAAAAACACAAAGTCGATACCACAATATTAATTTAATAATGAAAGTTACTTGCAACTAGTTTCGGTCCACAGGACCATCATCAGGCAAGAATCATCAGGAGAAAAACCATAAATCTTGGAACATCAGCACTTAAGCAGACATTATTGGATGAAAAATTGGGGAAAGAAAATATTAAAAAGAATGGTACTAAAATTTTCAAAATATTTCTCTCTATCTGAGACAAGACATTTTTATTCCTTTTCATTTTCATATTAATTCACTAACTATATCGTGCCCTTAATATTATGTTTTAAATTAAAAATTTTTTAAAGTATTTAAAAAATTTTAATACCATTCTTTTTAATATTTTCTTTCCACAATTTTTCATGTTTCTTACTTATCCAATAATGTCCGATTAAGTGCTGATGTTCCAAGATTTATGGTTTTTCTCCTGATGATTCTTGCCTGATGATGGTCCTGTGTTCACATACATATCTGATATCGGAGCATTACAAGATATCTTCATGCAAAAGTAAGTATTTCTATCTTATATCTAACATTTAAACACTTAACTACCTACATTACATACTTGTTTATTAAAATATGTATTAAATTAATAGTTTTAAATATATTATTTTGTTTTAGATTGTAGCTTTTTTTATTCAGTTATTTTTATTATTAGTTATTCAGAAATCCTTTTATTTTCATAATTTGGTAAGTTATTGATTGAGATTACTTAACTTGATTCTAAAATTATTATTCTAATTCAAATATTGCTGAATAGACTTCTGTATTTAATTTATTTTATTACAATATATATATATATATAATAAAATATTTAAATATTCGGCAATAGTTAATGATTATAATATCAACAGAAGTTGTTTAATATAACTTAATCAAATAATTTTTATTATATTGTATTATTTTATTATATATTTTGTGTATTTGTAAGAGAATTTTAAGTTAGAAATAATTTTTATTATGTAATGTATCAATATTATATCTTGTACATAAATATGTTATTTAAAACTTGCTAGAAACTTCGCGAAATCGATTATATAATGTGTAAAAAGAAGACAGATATATTTTTGTTCTGGAATGATCGACAATAGACGAAGTGAGTGTGTCTATTCATACATAAAAAAAAAGAGCGATGCATATAGTGTTCTTAGAAAATGGTCAATCGCGAAGTTTCTAGAAGAAACCTATAAAAAGACTTGAGCAGAGGTCGTTAGGAGGGAGTATATTATTGGAAGTCAAACATAAAAGATCAGTAAGTGTGAACAGTCAATTAGAACAAAGTGAACAAACAGTTTTTAAAGTAGTTAAATTAAGGTGCTAAATAGTGACATTAAAAAATACAAGTTAAAACAATAAAAAAGTAAAATAAAGTGCCAAAAAGTTACATTAAAAACTAATCAAAAAGTGAAATTAAAACATTTTCGGTTGATGAAAAAGAAGAAATTACTTATAAATGTACTTACAATTAAAGGAACTATAATCCAACAATACTAAACTATATCAATTTGGAGGAACAAAAAACAATAATAGTAGACAAGAAGCCAAACGTCTAACAACACGACATTTTACCAAAGTCGGAAATTCCACGTATCACTTCGTTCGTTTCCGTTTTTCATAGAGCGACTACAGATTTTTTCCACCAATCAGGAAGCAGAACTCTACATCAAGGTCAGATAAAATTGACATTTTGAAAATTTTTGTAGTAGTTAGTTAAGTTTTATAATTTAAAAACAAAAGAATTTACTTGATATTCAATAATTAGTGTATTTCGATAATCTTACTTACCATTACATAAATAACATTAATTAACTTAGCACAAATTTAACATCAAGTAAGTTCTTTTATAGTTAATAAAAGGCCTTTCTTTTTTATTATTTTCCTACTTATTATTTTATCAGTCATTCAATAGATTACTGTTTTAATTTAATTTATTTTTATAATAAATTTGTAATTCTAATTTAATTAAATTTTATTCAAATACCTACCTAATAATCCAACTGAAAAGAAGATCTTGTTGCTATATTACATTTAAATAATAATATCAAATATTTTAATTAATCAAATTTATAAAAAAATCAATAAATAATCATTAAATCATAGTATTCATTACAATACATATATATTAAAAATAAAAACTTTTTGTTTTTTATTAAAGCACTACATTAATAATAAACAGTTTTACGACATTTTGATTTATCACAAATCTCCATTAATGTTGAAAAAATAGGTATACGAGATTACAGTTCGGAATAATTATTAAATAAATCAACAAACATATATATGTATATCAGCCGTCATCAGCAGCATCAAGCCAAAAATAATAACCGAAGTAAAGTATCCTAATCCTGATTTACGTGTTTTTTTCCAAACTTTTCTCGCTTTTGTTCGAAAAATATTAGTGGAAATATTTGAAAATATACACATAATTGATTACTTGTGTTACGTTTTTATAAGAAGAGATAACGGAAAATTGTTTGTTCTTGTAAATAATCTTTTATTTAACTCACTCGTTTTGTAAAATATTACTAAAGCAAAAATTAATATATCACTGAATTGTTAAAAAATACTAACCTAAATGACAACTGTAAAAGTAGGTACTTTGACGATCAAGTAAATTTGCGTAAAATGTCTTTTTAAAGCAACTAAATTTGCTCCAGCATTTACCAAAATTGTTGCAGAGGATCGACGGAAACAATGTCCTGTGTATTCATCTGAATTTGGCAAATTTAAAAATTTGCAACAATTTGAGGCATTTTGCCAAACTGATGTACTCTCACTACTTGCCTGCAACCTTTCCCATTTGAATATTTAAAGAAAAAGCCACAACTTTCAACATTTTGTGGACGACATGCGACATATTTTCTATATAATGCCATATAAGTTTCGTATATTATAAAAGATCTTGGTTTATTCGTTTTATTATTAGGTATTTTAATCAAAAGCTTAGATCCAAAATCTTCTGTCATTCAAATTCATTTGATATAGTTCATCACGGCGACATGAACCGGCAACACCAAATATTAAGGCAACCTAAAAAGTAAACTCATCATAAATAACATATTAATTTTAAAATATTTACATTCTGTACGTACCTTATTCATTAAATATATATTATCTGGTGCTTCAGTTATAAAAATTTCAATTTGTTCAAGTGACAACACTATTGATTTCTTTGGTTTGTTGTTGTCACTTTGACGTTTTAGAAAGGCACGTAGTATAAAATATTTTGTAATATCAATATCTTCTCTGGTACTAAGTACGCTTTTCATCATTGAGTAATTATACCACAATGTAGAAGCTTTTAACTTATTCCATAAATCTGAAAAGTAAGCAATCATTACATTTTCAGGTCGTGAGGTTGTATTTTGTTCTTGGCAATAATCCATAAAACGTTTATAAGCAAATTCATATTTTGCTTTAGATTTATTTCGCAATAAATTTAAAATGGCATTTGTAGCAGTATTTAGTAATTCTGGTGGTGTCCTGCACCTCTGAACATCATCATCGATGTCCATTTTAACTAACTAACACCAAACACTAACTGACTTTTCTCACAATAATAAACAACCAGTGTTTGTAAAGGAAACGAAGGCAATAAGATGGTTATCAAAAATTGTTATGCATTTATAAAAATTTCTTAATTTTTGTATTGATGCGATTTCAGAAAAAATATTATGTGCACCTCGCAGTAAAAGCACATTCCCAGACTCCAATGTTTACATTGTCGTCCGGGAATGTATCGCATTTACTCCTTGAAACACAATATACTATTGTATTTTTGAGTGTGAGGTATAATTTTTCAGAAAAATGTTTTCTTGTTGTTATCCTTTTTTCATTTACACTTTTTTGATCCTCATATTTTGATGTTTTTTTTTTAATTTTAAATCTTAAAATATACATTATAGTTATTCTAATAACGAATTTATCTATTAGTAATTGTCTATTTTTATAAAAATTTCTTATTAATTAGAAAATTAATTTTCTTAAATAAATTAAAAAAAAATTATTATACCCTCTAAATGATTTTCAACATTTTGCGTTGTTATTAAATAATTTTATTATTCTTTTTTTTATTTAAATTAAAGTGTCTCATCTGCTAAGGCCATTGACACACAACGAAATATATATATATATATATATATATAAAGAACAATTAAAAAATATTTACAAATGTAACAAATAGGTCCAATTTACAACTTGCGACACATTAAACACCAATTTTATTCCGATTTAAACTGAACTATACATTTTAATGTTTTTAAGGAACTTTATAACGGCACTAAACTTGTTCGGAGAAAGTACATCCTTGAGCTCTTCATTTAGTCCATACAATCTTCGGGATGCTGCATAGTGGTTGCATTCGACTAGGACATGTTGGACGGATAGTTGAGTATTGCATATCTCACAGTTTGGGGGATTTTCGGAGGCCATGATATGCCCATGAGAACAGCGACTGTGTCCTATTCGTAATCTTCTTATAATCGACATCTGTTCATGCCTGGCATCTTGGGTGATGGTACATTGGGTTGTATTGTAAAGAGTTTTGAATTGCATCTACTCCAATATTTTTGCCATGTTCGCAGAGTTGTTTGTTTGACGCTATACTTGAGGTCTTGGTAGAGTTGAATGTTTTCTGGTGGCAAATCTGAGGTGCATGCTTGCTTTGCTGCTTCATCTGCGTTTTCGTTACCAGCAATATGTGAAGGTATCCACACAATATTAATCAGCGTACCTGAACGGAAAAGGTTGTGGCAAGCTTCGTGAATAAGTTGCACTATTGGATTTTTCGAAAAGGCGTCTTTTATAGATTGAATTGCAGAAAATCAGTGCATATTGTTAATGTTTTAATAGTTTCTACTGCTAATCAGCGAAACGGCCGTCATTGTAATTTAAAACATAATTTTTCGAATAAACTTGGAAGTTGCGTTCAAACGTAGAGTTTTTTTATTATTCTTAATAATATGGACTTCCAAAAAGTAATGGTTAGTACAATGAATTTAATTAAATAATTTTATTTCTTTTTTATTTAGATAAAAAATAAAATATTACACTTTACTAAAAAAACTCTGCAATACAATTGAAATACTTTTTAACTTTTTATTTACAAAAACCAAAAAAATACAATGGTACAATTTACAACCTTATTTATGCCACTTACTATTTTGACAACTTTCGTCTACCAGCTAACTTTAAGTTGACATGTCTACCTAACTATACATAGTATTTTTTTAATTTTCTCGAACGACAGAAACCGTTCTCGTAACCCAAAGAACGTTCCAGACGTTCCAAACAAAGAACTCTAGCCGTTAAACCACACAACTAAAAGGGGACAGTCCAACTCAAAGGAAAAGACAAATCTAACCTAACAATTAGAAAACTTACAACAAATATTCAACTTAAGGGAAAAATAATGCAACCTAATATCCATACAATTAACAACCAACGTCGCTAAAATGATTTCTTAATTCGTAATAATACAATCTACTTGCAATTTTTATTTCAAATAAAAAGCTTTGATTGTGTTCGTTTTATAATCGTTTTAACCATTGTTTTTATCAATATTTTTCTTTTTTACATTTAAACTAATCGCATTGCAGCTAAAACTCATATCTGTCGAATAATAATGAAGTTGGAACTCTTGAAATAAATTAAATACGGTAAAGTCGTATTTAAATTCGAAAACGTTGACAAATTAAATGCTTACCAGCAATTTTTTATTTAAGATTACTAAATCATTTAAAAACACTGAATGGCAGAAACCAATTTTTCTTCATGAAATTTATGGTACTAACCCTTACTATGTGAAAGTTCATCTTATTCAGAACAATAAACAACTAAAAGGTTAAATTAACTTCCACTATTTATTCTTTAAATACTTTAAATGTAATGACAGCCGTTTCGTTATCGAAATAGCATCGTCAGATTGACATATTGAAGTTACATTTTGTTTGTTTCTAACTAGGTACTTGATGTTGATAAGTAGTTAAGGCTAGACCAAGTAAGGAAGTAATAAGACATAACAATATTAAAGCCTAGATGTTATTAGCCCTAAGGGATTATCCTGGATGTATTTCCCTCTAAGATCAGTATAACTGTGCAATGATATAGAAAAACCAGGAAAAAACTATATCCTGCTGATCTTTACAATAACTTAATATATTTGTGTTATAATTACGTCTTATCTGTGTATAAAATGAAGACTCAATCAAAGTAAACAGTTTAATAGTGGTGAACTTCCAAGATTTATTTGTTCATTAACTACTTTATATTGTTGATCTGCTAAATGTCTTTTGATTTCAAGTTCTTCGAGGAAATCTAAATTTTGTTTTTTATCACAGGTGTGTAATATTTGAATGTCATTGATGTGTATGAGTGAATGTGGATGTTCAAGAACGTGTTTTGCATAGTTTGACTTATCTGGTTGTTGTAATATATGCTCTTAAATGTTCATTGAATCTTTTTTCAAAATTTCTTTGTGTTTGAAATGTTTGAAATTGGCCTGAATACGGTATTCAATAATTCTTTTAATATTTACAAGCACTTCAAAAAACAAAGTTCTAAATGTCTCAGTAAATGAAGATAAATATGCATTTATTTTTATAAGAAAAAGACCAAAGAACGAAGTCGAGTTGTGAAAATTAACAAAATTAATTAGTTTTATATATGTTTTTAATGTCAATAAAGCTTTCTTAATCATACTTTTGTGATAATTTCGGTTTGGACTCTAATAAATGAAAATGACCCCTTTTAAGGGCAGCCAAAGTTTTAATAGAATAAATAAGTTAAGGTCTTAGTTTCTAATTTAATAAAAAACGATATTTTAATTATTTATGAAAATTGTTTACCCATTGAATTTGAATATTGTTCACAATGTTATTAGAGGCTTGGCAAATAAGATTCTATTTATTCTATTCTACTCTATTTCTAATAGCAAGCCAGCATTCGCAACCTAACCTACCCTATTACTAAATTGGATTTAACTTACAGTTTTAACGGAAATACATTGCATTTATTTCATCCTGCAAATTTAGACATGTAAGGCCACGTTTTGCATAAATTGTACATAAATTAGTGCCTTCAAAAAATACAAAATAAGCTAGCATCTCGAAAGACCATAACTGCTGTACTTGGTAAACATTAATCATAATTTTATTTGTGTCCATAATAATACAGTAAGAGGATTGTATTGGAGGAGTGATTGAACCCTTAAATCTTAGATCTTAACCATGCACATATATTCGATATTTTACTTTATAAACTAGTTATGGCGGTGTTCTCATAGTAAAGGCGTTATGGAAGAAGTGCAAGGAGTTTTCTTCTTTTATTCATATCCAGCCATTTGTTTTTTTTTTTAATTTGTGAGAAACTGGCAGAAACGTTTTATTACCATAACCAAGCACTTTTTTAAATCTGCATTTGTTACTCTCATATATGGCAGGGTCCTTACTCCACATCTATAAAATTAAAATTAATGAGATGACATTTTTGTTTGAGTCAAGAAATAATAATAATAATTTTAATAAATGCAAGCTTTTGTAAGATTATTATATGTATATATGTTGCTTGAATCTAGCATCTGTATCTAGCTAAGAACATTAAAAATATAACTTTCAAGACAACACTATATAGTTAAAAAATTGATTTTTTAGGCTACTACAATCAATTTCATCTATATATAGATTTAGTCCCCAATTTCTTATATTTTCTGATACTGCAATCTTTAAGTACCTACCAATCTTTGAATAATATTTTTCTAAAAATTTTTTAAGCCTTTCTAGTTCTTTTTGTTTTTGAAACTAGGGAAAAATGAAAGGTATTTCTATCATCGGCACATTGATGACTATTACAGTCAAGATGACAACTATGGATATAGAAAATTAATGGAGCTAAACTGGTGCCTTGGGAAATACTGTCGTTGATTTTGAAACTTTCTAAAAGACCTGGACATGTTTCAACGAACAACGTTCCTCAAAATAACTACACATCAAGATACTGGTTTCCTTAAAAAAACTATAAAATTAGGGATTTCATAAAAATTTGGTAACACAGTATACTATAATATTGTCTAAAATCTGAGTGGTGTTGGGTATAATATTGTTTTGGTTTAGAGATTATTTGTTTGTCCATAATGTTCTCTAATATTTTTGATAAACAATATCAGGTTAATATTCAGTTGCGTGCTTCCCTAGGGCACTGCTGGAGCCGTGTATCAAAAAGAGTTTCTTAATAGTATATTAAACAACGCATTTCATATGGAATTCTGTTATGACACGAGTTCAAGTTTAAAAAACGAATCGCGAAGCGATGAGTTTTTTAAAGAACGAGTGTCACAACAGC
This sequence comes from Ophraella communa, assembly GCA_035357415.1. Classification (NCBI taxonomy): domain Eukaryota; kingdom Metazoa; phylum Arthropoda; class Insecta; order Coleoptera; family Chrysomelidae; genus Ophraella; species Ophraella communa. Next base: position 2,880,393 of record CM068994.1, read on the forward strand.
CATATGAAATAAGTTGTTTATATTTTTTATATTTTGCTATTTTATCATTTTTTAAATTAATTTATTAATTTTACGTAATACCGAAAATTTTGATTTTAAAAAGTATGTCGGTAGCACTGTGTTATTTATAACATTTGACAGATCTTGACAGTTTTGACATTTAAATTATGAAATGTTAATGTTTTAAAATATTTTAAAATTACTAATACACCAATAATAATATATTATATAAGTAAAAAATGATATTCATATTCACAAATACTTTCTTAAAGAACAATATAAAATTAATAAATTGCTATTAGCCACAAATGTCAATGTCAATAGTCTTGCCTTTAGATACTTCACTCATGTCGCCAACCATTTAAAACAAAAATTTGCGTGCGCAAAAGTTACATTACGATACGCAAATGCGTTTTATAATGAAGATTTTTATAAGTGCAAAATATAAAAAAATAATTTTTGTTTGTACGTTTAAACTTCCAAGTTTATTTGAAAAATTAAGTTGTATTTAGAACAATAAACAACTAAATGGTTGAATTAACTTTCACTATTTATTCGTTAAATACTTTAAATGTAATGACAGCCGTTTCGCTATAGAAATAGCAGGTCTCTTCCACTTCGAGTGCGTGTTTCAAGAAATGGGGTTGTAAGTGCTTCAGCAGATGGTGCTACAGTATGGGAATTATGAGAAGTGTTGGGATTTGGACTTTTTTCTAACACATGAGACACCTTATGCTTTGACTGTGTAGGCTTCAAGATATGCTGTCTGTTTCTCCTTCCTATAAATCCATCTGACCCTTCAACATTATAAGACCTAGGCTGATGACATTTCTGACGATGCTAATCAGCGAAACGGCCGTCATTGTAATTTAAAACCTAATTTTTTCAAATAAACTTGGAAGTTACGTTCAATCGAAGAGTTTTTTATTATTCTTAATAAGATGGACTTCCAAAAAGTAAGAGTTGGTACAATAAATTTAATTGACATTTATTTTTAATACTAGTCTAGTTTTACAGGAAATTAAATTTATGTTTTTTTTATACGGTACACTAATAACTATTCTATCTATTATATATTCCATCTATTTCCACGAATACTATTTTAAAGATAAAAACAATAAAATAAAACCAATTTTAAAGGAGGCTTAAAGGCTTTAAAAATGTTAATGGTTTACAGTAGTCGCTCCTTTTATTTCAGGTGATTAAGCAGCAAAACTATTATCAAAAAACTAAACACCAACCAAAAAAGTACACAAAGAAGAACTATAAACTTTATCCGCTTTTAACGGAATGAAAAGTTCTTTTAGAACTCAGAAATCGGCTACACCAAATGTAAAATGTGTATATTTACTTAAAACGCTTTCGAATAAGGAAATTGCGAGATCGAAATAACGTTGTAGTTATTCGATCTGGTAATGCTAGTAGCTTTTAGATTATTTTGCAAAATTAAAGTTAAATCCAACTGGGAAACTTTACTCGTATCTATTAACATGTGCAAGATACTTTGCTTTGAAGTAAGTTTTTCATGAATTTTACAATAAAATTGAAAATTCGTTTTTTTTGTTACAAAGCCCTTGGGGCATCGAAAGTAAATATTTATTTTGTGAGTGGTACAGGACAGTGGGTGCATTAGCAGCAGCTGTGCTGTCAAGGTCATACCATTTGGACCTGCTGGCTAGGGCAAAGAGGCAGCGGTGGAAGGGTGCCACAAAAGAGGAAGCTCAGGATTGGATGGAGGAGGAAATGGTGGGAAGGTTTGTTGATATACCCTCTTTGAATCCGAATAATTGTTTGTCGGATATAATTTTATGTTTGCTAAGGAATGATATTAAACGTGCTTTTATTAGTTTTTCGGTGATTTTAGCGAAAGTTGTAATTACTGATATAGGTCTGTAATTATTTATATGCTCTGTACTACCTTTATTATAAACTGGTGTTACTACATTTTTTTTTTAATTTTTTTCGATAATATTAGTTTCGAATATCTTGTTTACTAGATGAGTAATTAATGAAGATATCTCATGTTTTATAGTTTTAATTAAATCAGACCTTAAACCGTCAACTCTAGGTGACTTATTTGATTTCAATGTTTGTATAATTTGCTCAACTTCCAATATATTTGTGGGTTTTTTGAGGCAATGTTTGTAAAAAAATCGTTAAATCCACTTGCTATATCGAAATCAGATCTCAACTTTTCGTTATTTTTATTGATTGTAGTTGTTATTTCCACGTGTTTTTGGTTTGTGTTTACCCCGTTTACGATTTTCCATAATTGTTTCGAGTTATTTTTACTGTTATTTATCTATTTTTCACAGTATGTCTGTTTTGCTTGTTTTATTAATTTATACGTGATTTCTGCATTTAATAAATTTTTCTTTTAATTCTGTATTCCCAGGATCTCGCTTGTGTTCCTTAAATACATTATTTTTTGTGTTTACAGATTTGATAAGACCTGAAGTAATCCATTCTGTTTTGGGGTTTTCTTTACTATTTATACAGCGGATTGCAATATTTTCATTCAAATCACACAATAATGTTGGTACAAAATTGTTAAATGTAAAAACAAAATTACCCAAATTAAAAAAATCTGGTGTTTACAAAATTAATTGTCCAAAATGTAATGCAGTATATATAGGTCAAACACAAAGAAATTTTGAAGTAAGATTTAGTGAACACTTAACAGCATATAGATTACAACAACCAGATAAGTCGAACTATGCAAAACACCTACTGGAACATCCAAACTCACTTATACAAACCAATGACATTCATATACTACACATTTGTGATAAAAAACAAAATTTAGATTTTCTAGAAGAACTTGAAATTAAGACATCTAGCAGATCAACAGTTTAAAGTAGTTAATGAACAAATAAATCTTGGAAGTTCTCCACTATTAAACTGTTTACTTTGATTGAGTATTCATTTTATACATAGATAAGACATTATTATAACACAAATATATGAAGTTATTGTAAAGATCAGCATGATATAGTTTTTTCCTGGTTTTTCTATATCATTGCACAGTTATACTGATCTTAGAGGGAAATACATCCAGGATAATCCCTTAGGGCTAATAACATCTAGGCTTTAATATAGTTATGTCTTATTACTTTCTTACTTGGTCTAGCCTTAACTACTTAGCAACATCAAGTACCTAGTTACAAACAAACAAAAATGTAATTTCAATATGTCAATCTGACGATGCTAGTTATAGCGAAACAGCTGTAATTGAATGTTAAAGCGAATTTTTCGAATAAATAGTGGAAGTTTAGTTTAACCGTTCAGTTTTTTATTGTTCTTAGTAAGATGAACTTTCACAAAGTAAAGGTTAACACAATCAATTTCGTATACCAATTAATTTCTTGTATATCATTTCTTAAAGATTTATAATTTATATATTCTATTGTTTTTACTTTCCTTTCATTTTTTTGTATAATTCATATCTATGGGCAGGCAAACAACTGTACATTTGTGATCGCTTATTAAAGCATCCAAAGTTCCAGCGGAACATTGGGTGTTAACATTTGGAAGGTTACTTTTTAGATGAACATGGTCTAAACAAGTTTTCATATGGGTAACTTTATTTATTAATGAAACAAACCCGTTTTCATACAATATGTCTAAATATTCATTTACCAATATATCTTGTTTGTCTAGGATATTAATGTTTATATCTTAGACTAAAAGATGCATTTCATTTTTTTGGTTGTCGAAAGTAATTTTTCAGTGCTGGAAGGAATTACTCAACTTTGGTTGACGGAGGTCTATAAATAGAGATGATTATAATGTTTTGAGTTTTACTTATTTGAATTTTAGTTCTTACAGCTTTAATTTGATTTATTTTTATTATTTTGGATTTCTGTTTTAATGTTTGTTTTACATATACGAGGACCCCGTCAGTTTACGAATAAATAGTAAAAGTTTAATTCAACCTTTTAGTTGTTTAGTGTTCTTAATAGTTTGATTTTATTTTGAGTAAAATTTTCATTACATAACTTCAGCCCAATATTTCTTGTATTAAAGACGAGTATCAATTATAACTAAAATGACGTATTATCCCATATAAAAACGACGTAGTCATTACTGAATTGAAATTCCGACAGTGTGCCTTTTCATTCCAGCCATTTTGAACTAACCGTAAGCACAAAAAGCTCCTAGAGCTTGATCCATTAGCTTCATTCGAGGATTACTAATAACAAATGATTGATTACTTAACTTCGGCGGTGCGAACTAAAGGTCTCTGGGAAATTCTTTCATAAAACTTTATGTGCGAAACGTAAATTTTAATTTCGACTTAGCGAAAGATCCAAAGTTGCTGCCTCTTTAACGAATAAATCTCCGGTCGGGTCACCGTTTCTAACCTGATGTTATTCGCCAAGGTGATCTCTTTCAGGCAATTGGATTATCTTTATTGTTTCTTTTTCGATAGCTATAATAAACCTGTAAATAATTTTTAAAGAATAATGAAAAAATTCAGCAAAAGAAGCTATTTTCTTACGTTTGGCGTAAAACGGATTCGGTCAGGATAAGTTTTAAAATGAAAAAATGAATTTTATTATTTGGTTATTCGGAAACCTTCGAAGATTTATATTTTTTCATGTGAATATGAGGATATTTTTAAATGTATTGGTGGATGTTTTTCATTTTGTTTTCGTACTCGGAATTTCTAGTAAAAATTTTTGCGTTCATATTTTTGGTCGAATTCCTTCTCTCTTGTTTCAAATTGAATAAAAATCGGCTGACTAATCTTTAATAATAAAAGGATTTTGATTTTTATGAATTATAGCTTCGTTTCAACTGAAGCTTTAGTCAACGGATTTATTCACAAGAAAAATCTATTACAGAAAAATATTTTAACGGTATGCGTCAAAACAATGAACATTCAAATCAAAAAGCTTAAGGCATACTATTGCATCAAGAGACATAAATAATAACATTTGTTGAGGCATCTCTTGACATTGTGTATGATTTGATTCGTTGAAATATACAGAACGTGAACTAGCTCAATAAAAATACTGTTAACTTGACAACTATTGTAAATCTACCTTTTACATTAGTGGTTTTTTAAAAAATACTACATCTGGATAATTTTATTAATCTATTAACTTTATTGGTTTAAAAATAGAAAATAAATAGCAACTCTTTTAATTATTTGCCGTCCAAATTATGCTGTTGGTAGTAAAATATATTTGTTAACAATAATTGTTAAATTTAACAAATAAATCTTCGAAGTTCTTCACTATTAAACTGTTTACTTTGATTGAGTTTTTATTTTATACATAAATCAGACACAAATGTAGCAAATATATTAAGTTATTGCAAATATAAGCATGATGTAGTTTTTTCTTGGTTTTATCTTTATCATTGCACAGTTATAGTGATCTTAGAGGAAATTACATCCAGGATAAACCTTTAAGGCTAATAAGATCTAGGCTGTAATATTATGTCTTATTACTTCCATACTGGGTTTGGCCCTAATACTACTTAATCATCATCACGTAGCTACAAACAAAATGTAACTTCAATATGTCAATCTGACGATGTTTATTCCATCGAAACAGCTGTCATTGTTATTTAAAAGCGAATTTTTTAATAAAACAAGGAAGTTAAGTTTAAACGAATACTTTTTCATTATTCTTTATAAGTGATCGGATTAAAATGAGCATTTAACAACAAGGAGTATGCTGATTATTTCATAAAATGAACCTAGATTGTTAACCTAAGGGTTGCCATCCAGTCTGCCCTTAACGAAGTCCAAAATCGATTTTTGCGAGACTTGTCTGTAGTCGATAGACTCAAGTTGCATTAATCCAAACAAGCAGAGCCTGTTCATTTACAAAGCGGGGCAGTAACAAAGAATGTACTCTGCTGATTCTTCTGCCACACTCCAAAGTATCAGTCATAAGAAGCTTCTTCAGGTGGTTCCTCAGACGACAGTGTCATGAGTCCAGCTGGAATGTGTAGGTTACTTCTACCCCAATCCAAAAATTATGCTGTTTTGCTACTTGAAGGTTGATATATGAATGATTGACCTTGCTGCCCAGCTAGAGAAAATGTCCTTGGCGGTGCTTTTTGCTATGCCAAGATTACGTTCCCTTCTTTGCCAGTGTCAGCTCTCTCATTGCCTTCTATATCTACATGCTATGGAACATGCCCTGGAGTAATGTTACTTTCTTATTTGCTCCACAATTATTTATGGATTCGATACATCTCCACAGTTAAAAAAGCTTATAAACCACTCCCGGTATCAAAGAAGTTTAATTGCAATTACAAACCATTTTTTTGTTTAAATCTTATCTAAGCTTTTAGCTTTTCTTCTTTTTTTCGGGGAAATAGGTTATCTTTTTGACATATCTAGTAGATTACATTCCGACAGTTTTAGATGCCAAGTCCTTGTTTGACTATATCTAGTTAACAGTTTTAAGATCATAATATTTATTTGATTTTAAGCATTTTGCTTTGTCTGTAAAAGTTAAATAATGTTTTAACCAAAAAAGTATATTACTAGGACTTTTCTGTAGCTGATGATACCTACAACATTTTTGGATAATTCCTACAACAAATTTGCATTGAAATTATTTTTACTAAAGTTGCTAAATATTAACGGGCCTTTCTTTTTAACTTTAGTTTTCTCTTTTGAACGAACTTTTGACCACAAAAATGGTTTTTTTTTAAGTAAAAAATTTCAATTTCCTAAAAGGAAACTCCTTTTATTTGTGACAAGTGTTCATATTTGGGACGCGATATAAGATGAAAAATAGTTGAAGCCTTTTTTGAAAGATAAATTGCTGATAATAAATACTAAACTTTTTAGAAATGGCTGCTTTGAAGAGTAATATATTCTTTAAAAGAATCCAATATTTAAACTACGTAATAGTAATTTCTAATAATTTAAACTTTTATAAGTTTTTCCGTAACAAATGGTTTGCTTTTATATTAATGTTAAATACTTATGTATGTACAATAAGTATGTACAATGTACGATACTTATTATCAAATCAAAACAAAAATAATTGGATGTTATTGATTGCCTTGTCATTTTTATGTCATGAGAAACGTGAATGACTGTTGACCAGTCCAAAACATTTAATAGCTTTTAAAAAATAGACTGCTAGTAGAGAAAAAAATGCTATATTAGCCAAGGACCTCAATAATAATCACTTTCTTTTCTACCTTGGCGCATAATTACTATTAAGCATCTGCAAATTTTAATACTCTGTCAACTTCATTGCGCAATTTATTTCTTTGAAAAATTTTTAAAGCACCTATAGCCCTGTTGTTTGCCTAAACAGCTCTTTATTGATTTTTTCTCTTTACATTGTTACATTATTAATGTCAGTCTAGCAGGGAACAGATTTTGTATTGTTGATTGTTTAATTTTCAAATCCTTTCGTATAATGCCATTTATACCAATGTTTTTTTATTGAGTAAACAATATCAACAACAGTTAAACAAAAACTCTTTCGTCAAACATATATAACGTAATAATTCCTAATATTACCTTTGCTTGGCATTACGACCTACGGGCGTACAATTAGTTATAAGATTTCAAAATATTTATTCAAACAAAATTCATTGAAAATCTATCCATTAAACAAAACAGTTTTTTAATGGCTTAACTTTATTGAAATTTATTAAGTTTAAAATATACTTAACGTTCAGGATGCGGTTTTTATTTCCTTCGATGTTAGTTCATTATTTCCTTGTGTTCCAATTCCACAGTCTTGGCAGTATCTGAAATGGCAATTGAAATTAAGTTTGGCAATATTTTGTATGGATCAAAATATTTTTTAATATAATAATCAGTTTATCCACAATGTACCCGAAGAAACAGCGATGGTTAATTGCTTGGGTAGCTTATTTAATAAAACATTAATAATCAAGTGACAAAAAGGAAGTTGATTTATACATAATATTTAATAAATACATTGTTTTATAAGAGAAAATACTCATAATCTTTTGATCTTTCAATAACTTTAACAAATATTATCTTCTCAAGTCTACGGCTACACTAGCAGGATAAGTAAATGGGAGGGGTAACGACATTCGTGGTATTATAGAGAAAAGGGCAACTGAGGTAAGGGAAACGAAAAAGTCAAGGGAGGCTGGCTTAGAACTTGCATATGTTTTAAATCGATTTCTTTTTTCTTTTTATAAAAGTTTTATTAATCTTTCTCATTCTTTAATGGGCGCTACCTGGATCTGCTAGATGTCTTTTTATTTCAAGTTCTTCAAGGAAATCTATATTTTGTTTTTTATCACAAGTGTGTAAACGCGACTTGTTGGGTATAAGATTAAACAATAACTGAAATGTATTATCGGTTGTAATATATATAAATAATATCTAGCGCCGTTTAGCCGAAAAGTTTAAAACTTTGGAAGAAATCTGTATAGGTAATACTTGAAGTTTGCGTTACATATAAGTAACGCGGGGCTTTGATGGGTTAAAAAACGCACACAGAGCATATTATTCACAATATCAAGTAAATTGTGGTTATGAAACGTGAATTGAATTAAGTACCTAACCGAATATGGGCGGTCGGAACCAAGGGTTGAATTTAACCACTGATTGGGTTCGTGCGTATCAATTTCGCAGTTTTTAACGGTTAAACCGCGTGTTGAATTAGAACCGACTGTTGGTGCATACGGGCCCTAAGCATATTACCATACAGTTTTAAGTATCTGTGATCCAGCTTTGTGTCTGTGATGTGACGTATCCAAATAGGCGCAGTTGAAACGTCAAAAACGTATTTCACTGATTTAGATTTTAATAAATGAGAAACATTTTCCCAAATTCTTACTTTAGTTAAATATCATTGAATATTCGGGCCTTTAAACACTCATAGTAGCATAAAAATTATTAATAATCTAGTTTATGTTTCTTTTTTGCCAGTAGTGCACTAAATAAGTTTTTTTTAATAACCCTTCTACAGGGTTTTTTGTAGAAGAAATGAATTTTAAGCCCATAACTTGAATTTAAAATAAAATTTTTGTCCATTCCTCTCAGATTTTAAAGTTTTTTAAATAAGTTTATTTTTTCGGATTAACCCAAAACAGCCATTTAAGACGATACCCTCTTTTATATTATAAATATATAAAATAATGTCGAAAAAATTATAGCTCGAGTTAAAAACGCTCCTACCTACTCTTTCTTATTTAAATTGTTCATCAATTATTAGGTACTTTATAATATAACTTTAATTTTATAATGTCTCAATTAAACTTTATCAATATATTGCCACTGGGTTTTAATATGATATTCATTTATGGGCATTACGAACATTAAAGTAGATTAAAGTTACTTCCATCAGCAAAGGAAGATAGTATGTGCAGTAGTATCATTAAACCCTCGGGGTAGGAGGATCAGGAGCTGATCCGTTGCTTTCATATGAAAATATTAAATTCTGTAGAGCTCACTGTTACGGGAAAATGAATGAGCCAGCTCTTTACGTATTTCGTAGATTAAATATTTTAAGAGAGAAAAACCGTCATGGTTTCTTTTATTGTATAGAGGTGTTAAATTTAAATCTATTTTTTGGATTCACAAATTATACGTTTAACTTAAATACCAACCTTGCAAATTTAAACAATATTTAATATACGAAGGCATTGCTCTAAATGGTTAAAATGATCTCCTTTTACTAGTAATGTAACGATATTTTTAATATCAAATTCCTTGTAGTCACACATTGTTAAAAGAAAATACTTTTATGATTAAAGACAATATTTAATGTCAGATAGTAATAATTACATAAAATAAATTATCTATTTTTATATGAAACCTTGTTTTTGTTGGACACTTTTCTAGATGAACATTTGTTATTTTAAGTAAAATTTGTATTACCCAGTTTCATATATAAAATAAATTTAAATATCTTTTAGAGCTGTCGTATTTACGGTGTACTAACATAAAATGGCTTTCACTTTATTTTCCCTGACGGTGTATATGGCTCTCTCACTGTATTTTAATGAAAATAAAAACTATATGTTTTTTTTATTGAGAGTTTAAAAATCTTGCATTTGCAGATCAGGCTTTCAAGGTATTATTTCTTTACTTTTTGTTTTGGATGGTTGTGGATTATCATTATTCTAATAGACCTAAAGTGCCAAAATGGTAAAAAAGTGTACGAGGGAGGTATCGTAATATTAAAAATATATTGTAACGGGTGACAGATGTGTGACGGATGAATGTGACGGATGATTGCGACAGATGCGAGAGGAATGCATGTATTTTGATGTAGCTGCTTGCCATAAAGGGTAGAGTCCGTGAATGAGGAAGAAGGTTTTGACAGGAACTTGACATGATTCATAATTATTTTAGGTTGGTGGTTATTCGCGAACATTCTAGTTCTTCTGATAAGCATCAACTTCGCAGCTTCCTGGGTCTTTGCTCATATTACCGACGATTTGTTAGAAATTTTGGAGACATCGCCAAGCCCTTGACGAGACTAACTGAGCAAGATTTTTGTTGGAGTGAAGAATGCCAAAAGGCCTTTGAATTTTTTAAAGAATTGACTTCGGCCCCTGTTCTCGTTTATCCTCGTCCTGACGGCAGGTAAGAGATTTAATCTACCGCTATAAACCTGTCTTCGGTTCTGGAAGTAAACTGGGAAAGACCGACATAGTTAAGCACAAGATTGAGACTGGCGATGCACGTCCAATTAGTCAGGTACCCCGACGATTGCCTCAAGTTAAAAAGGAAGAGGCGGACAAGGCCCTCCAAGAAATGATTAGGGATGGAATAGTTGAACCCTCCAATAGTCCGTGGGCTTCTCCCGTTGTATTAATAAGGAAAAGAGACGGATCAATGCGGTTCTGCGTTGACTATAGGAAGTTGAATGAGGTTACGAAGAAGGATATTTCTCACCTTCCGAGGATTGACGATGCCCTCGACGCCTTAGTTGGATCTACCCTTTTCTCTACGTTAGACTTAAAGAGCGGATACTGGCAGGTTGAAATGGATCCTTCTGACAAAGAGAAGACCGCCTTCACTAGTGGATCAGGTTTGTGGCAATTTACCGTCCTTCCATTTGGTTTATGCAATGCTCCTGCTACCTTTGAAAGGTTGATGGAAACTATTCTTCGAGGTTTATCCTGGGAATCTTGTTTGGTCTAGGTACTTAGATGACATCATTATAATGGGTAAGGATTTTAAGGAACATTTGGCTAACCTAGAAGAAGTTTTTCGACGATTGAAAAAGGCCAATCTAACATTGAATGTTAAGAAATGTAACTTGAATGCACAGTAGATTTTGATGCGCTGTTGCCAAATGAGTTGCTTGTCGTATTTCTACAGTAGGAGCTAGGAGCTAGCTTCTCACCGATATTAATCTATCATATTACAAATAATGTAATTAACCTATGGCATTAAAGATAATGTAATTAATCTACCGTTTTTTTATATATAAATGAATTATAAAATAAATTCTGGTTAACATTGTATTTTGTATCAAAACATGCAAGAAATCCAGACATTTAAAAAAAACTAAGAGAAAGATAAAGATATGTTTCCAGATACAGTAGGTCATGTATACCACTGTTTATGTCTACTTTTATTATTAAAGTAAATTAAGGGTCTTGTAGGACTAACTTAATCTACTTATACTAGAATGCCAATACATTTAACGAAGCTTAGCAGTTTTCTAGATGTTATATTCTAATTTAAAAGAAGGTTTTTCATAACTTTTTGCTTTTTTATGAGATATACTTTAACCCTTTTAGTTTTAGGGAAATTTTCCCAGTTAGATCACAGTCTGTTCCCAGAAACAAAATTGATTTTTAGTGTCTGCTCCGGGTTGGGCAAAGATGTGTTTGCCCTATCTTTAGCTAGTCTATCAAATTCCTCATTTCTTATTATCTCTTTGTCACCTGGCACCCATATTAAAGTAACCTTATTTTTCTGTCAGTTTTTAAAAGGTTATTTTTAATCTTTACCTCAAATAAAAGCTGCATGCAGGAATATAAAGTGCCTCTACGGAAGCAATCTTTACCTGAAATGTCGTTGGAGCGTTATCAAGGAGTTTAGATATCCAAAATTCAGTCACTTTTAATCACTAATTAAACTTCTCCATTTTTTAGGATCCTTAGATGATTCACCAAATCATTACTATTCAGTTTCGCAGCCGTAAGGTAGCAGTTGCCTCCTATTTGGCTATTTTACACCTGAGTAAAATCTGTAGGGCACTTTATCATTGCTCCTATTGGTTCTAGATATGTGAGCAAGATAGTAGAAAGGTCTTATTTTATTTACAGAATTTAGCACATGTTGATTTTCTGAATTTTTGCCCACCTTTCTAATCATATTATTTCCGGTTTCAAGTCCTATTTTTCCCAAATATCCTGTGGCAAGTTCATCTGGCACCGAGACTTTTTATTCAGTTTTTGATCCAGTATCACTCTAAGTCCATTTTTATGATCGTATTTTTTTTGAACATTACTTTTAAAATAACTTCATCATGCTTGTTCCTTATGGTGATAAAGTTATCTGCGTCACCTTGGATCGTGAATTTCCTTCGACAAACAAGGACCGCCACTCTAACTGGTCCTTAACATTGACTGGCAATTGAATTGGTAATTTCTTTACTGGAAGTACTACACATCCAAATATGGCGATTAAGGGATATAAACAGGTATATTGGCGTTAGGTTCCTATACTTTTAATAACTAATAAATACATTTTATATCAAAATAAGGCCTGTTTTATTGCTAACACGTTGATATATGGTTGATTGCAAAAATATTGGTACATAAGCGGTTGCCAATACTTAAAAATTTAAATTTTAACTCAACTGAGAATAGAGGGACGAACAGGTATAATATAAGTATATGATGTTCATTGATCACCTCGGCGAAGGTTGGTTTATGGCCGGATCTTAGACTATGGGCTTATCTGGTGATAAAATTTTGAAAAATCCATGAAACTTCTCTCTGTCCTGGAAAACAGCCACCGGTGCTTCACTACATCCTGTTGGTGTTCATCCTAATAAAACGTTTTATAAAACTTGATGCATATTACGCTGTAGCTGATCAAACTTCCCATGAAATAACGCTGCTCTTTCTGCTAAGTCTACTCCGAGGCAACTCTTACAGCTGACAACTTGGTGTATCATATTTTGTTTTTATATCGACACCTTGGAAAGTAATAGCCCTTTTAGACTTTCAGCTTGGTCTTCAGTGGTATTTCCTATTAAGTAATATTTAACTATTTTAACGTTTTGCTGGTACAAAACAATGATGAACGACTGTAAAAACAGTTTGAGAGGTAGTATTTTATATACCCATGTTACACCCATAAGAAATAATTTCTTAATCTTATTTTTTGGCAACAAAAACTAATAATGTGTTTGGCATTGACAAAATGGGCTGATAAATATCTTCTTGTGGTATTTCTTTGCAACTTGAACTTCATGGATTAACGTAAATTTGACAGTATTTTTTCCGTTATATCCCACATGTTTGATGGGATTTAAATCTGATGAACGGGGTGGCCGCAGCAAAACATTAACGCCAGCTTCTTGGAGAAAGTCCATAGTTCGACGAGCAATATGGGCACATGCGTTATCTTGCTGAAAAAGAACGTGTCGACGGCCGTCTAGATAAAGCAGTAAAGTTGTTTGTAAAACACCATTAACATGACGTGTAGCTGTCATACTACCTCGATTGAACCCATAGACAATAGCCCTCCCCCCTAAACCATTACTCCAACTTTCCTGTGTACATGTATTTTAAAAACAAACCCAATATCTAGTCGCTCTCCACGGTGGCATCTTACCCTTCTACGGCCATCGTGCATGCCTAACAAAATCGCGATTCATCCCTGAATCGCTATTCTTCCACCCATTGCTGAATCTCTGCACAAATTCAAATGTTAATGGCAATGGTCCTGGTTCAAAGGTAGAATTACTGGTTCAAAGGTTCGAAGGCGACGGTATAGTGTATGAATAGTAACAGATCTATCATCCTCTCAAAACCATTGATCAGCGATTTGACGTAGTAGCGAAACGATCTCGCAAAACAAGTAGTCTGAAGCTCTGAAGTTCTGTGGTACGCATTGGTTGGTCAGTAGATCTTCTTCGTGTTCCTCTACCTTCGTTTGTCCACACACGACACACACGCTTTACCGTCATTGTCGTACAATTAACATAAAAGGCAATTTGGCGATACGATATACCCATATCTGCAAAGGCAGCAATTCTACCCCTGTCAAAATCGCTAACTATTAAAGATAAAACATTGATATTGTAATCAAAGCATTCTTTAAATATAGTTATTCTGTTGTCAAAAAGTTAAGATTAATATCTGAAACAAGAAAGTTGAAATAGATCCATTTGCTGTTAAAGTCCAGAGTCCCAAAGGACTGAAAACAAAATTAATTTTTCTGTAGCTTCTACAGCAAAACAAAAAAGTAAGTTAAAAGTCAAACTTAGGTTCTTTGGATTACCATAAATTTCATACTTGCTGAACACAGTTTTAAATAATGGGAAGAAGTAAAACTAAAATAAAAAAGGAAATTTTTATGGGTTTATTCAAAAATGATATCAAAATATAGAAAAGTAATAATTATTATTGTAAGGAATTATTTTAAGATTTATGATTTAAGAATTATGGTTTTATGGATAGCAATATAGTACTCAACCTTCTTACAGCATTGTTTTTAAATAATAATGACTTAACTTTAGTGGTACCTAGTTTATATTGATTTTAAGACTAATATTTTTTTTGCGAAAGTAATTGCTTTTTTGTGGTTTAAATATTCGGAGTAATAAGGCACGAAGTAAAAGGAAATTGTATTCTGAGAGTAAAAGAGCAAAACAAAACTTTCTTTAAAAATTTAATTGGGTTTTGAATTGCTTTTCATCATAAGAACAAAAAGGATGCTTCATGTATACAATTACTTTAGTTACTTATACGGACACTGTGCTTTTTAAAATGCAGACTACCTTTTTTAGTGGCTTTTTAAATACAGCTAACCGGCATTAAAAAAAACTATTTGGCGCTGCTATTTAATACTGAATTTAATACGGTCAATCAATAATTTAAAAATAGTTCATTGCAAAACATTTCCTTCTTACAACTTACAACTATCTAGTTGGTTCATGTGAAGTTGAGTGCAGCGATAAGTTAACGTAATTAGAATTATAATAACAACATAAAAAATAAAACTTTTTAAATAAAAAGCTATGTAAACAAACGTTAAAGTTTTGTTAAAAATGTTTATTTTTAATTATTCTTAGAACTCACATTCTATGCTTTTTCGTCCCCTTGATAATCTGTAATTAAATATTCTTTTCTCATTATCAAGAACCCGTTGTGGATATGGTCGCATCAAATTTTTTTCTCCTACAAAATAATATAGGAAATTTACGAATCAGAAGTTTTTCCTTATTCAGCAATCTTCCAAGAGTGGAAGATCGGAAAACTGCACCTTCACTTATTATTCCATCAGAATTTGAGCAGGCCATCAGTACCACCATAAAAAAACTCTTGCACTTAGGTTACAAAGTAAGTAATTTTGTTAATCGATCTACAAATAACTATAACTTCATTATGAAAATTCCATAATCTTTTAATCTAATGTGATTCAAGATAACCTTAATGTATTAAATAAAGTTTTTGAAAAAAAAATGGTTGGTTTGTTACAGGATAAATTATCTACGGTTTTAAAGTCAATTTCAGACTCATTCAAAATAATTTTCAGTGTTTGAGATTTATTTTTTCTGTCACGTTAATCACTCCTTTTTGGTTTCAATTTTAGAATTTCCATACAATGTGAGATAATGAATGCCAATGTATAGAGGAACATTCTAAATTTTATAATCCATCATTGCTTGGGAAAAAAGTGTAAAAATTTTTGTTGTTGTTTTGGCGAAAGCTTCACATCAAACCCAACTTTTTAAATGAAGCCCTCTGGGGTGGCTGGATAGAGCATTTATTATTATTTAATGGAAGTGGATTTCTTTCTTTCAAATTAGTATTGAAATTTTTAGTAAAATAATGAAACAAGTTGATAATTTTATTTTTCAAGCAGAAATTACGGCAATTCACTACTGTGTAGAAGAAATTAAAAGGCTGGATAGGACGTACCGTTCAATAGCCATCTTCACAGCCATCTTGATTTAATAATATGTATTGCTTTGTACAAATCACTATAAAATTACATGGGTTAGTTTATTGATATTTATTTTTGAATTAATGTGGACTATTAAATAAGGAAAAATATTTCTTCATTTTGTCTTTGCATCAGTTAACGTTACATTCTGTCAAATGGTTTGAAATATAGTCTTTGTTAATTTGGACAGGTTCGCAAGGCAGTTGTGACGATAGGGCTTCTTTAGCGGCTTTGTCAGCTCTTTCGTTTCCGGGGATACCGACGTGGGATGGGATCCAAATAAATGTTATTGACATCCCAGAAGAAATAAGGTGGTCGGCTGAATCTTGAATCTTCTGCACCAGAGGGTGTTGACTAAACATGGTACTGATAGATTGGATAGATGCTAGAGAGTCAGTACAAATAGCCACCTGTTTATGGTCTTGTTGGCAGTAAGATGCTAAATAATTTCACCTGTATGAATGCAGGAGTATGATGGAAGTATACTGGGTTTAATAGTGTTTAGTGTTGTAGTGACAGCACATCCAACGCCAGATTCATTTTTTGATGAGTCAGTGTATAGAATTCTTTCGAAATGAGAAGAATATGTGACAGAGATAGTGTTAGTTTCATTTTTGTAAATTCTGTTATTAATGTCGGCAAAATCTCGAAGAGTAAAAATTTGACGTCTATTATTTGACAGATTCACAGATCATTGACGAATAAAGACGAGTCAATGACAATATTGATTTAAATATTTTTGTAAAAATAATTCCGCGTACTTACTACAATAATTTATTTCAAATTATAATGTAGCATTGATTTTATAAATGTATTTTTTTTCGGAACCAACAATAAACACTATTTTGTTTTTTTCCCAGTGGCGATCCTAAGTGTATTTTAGTTCAGTGAATGAATATTTTTATTGTAATTCCATGTTACTTAATAAAGTTCATAATTTTGGTTAACCTTGTAGAAATAAACATTAAAATGATTACATTGTTGCAAAGGCGATAAGGAGACCTCTTAAATGAGCTGTCACGTGACATCGCTTTGTATTTAAAAAAATCGTCGATGACGTCATTACGCTATCACTAATGACGTAATGTCCAACACATCTATAGCAGTTGATGGCCATTAAAAAATTAAAATTGAAGTGTTTTAAGATTTTTTTTAAAGTCGTTTGTTTCTGAAATAAAGAATTTATTCCAAACATTTGCACCATACTGTATAAATATGCATATTTAGAACCAATAAAAACAGAAAAAAATCTGTTGGTTGTTAAAACACTACGTTGATGCTGTTGAATAGATTAATTAAATATATAAAACTATACTTAAATAAATACAATAATTACAACCCTCACAAAATTAAATTAATTTATTAATTTTGCGAAACATATTAAATGTTAACTACCTAGTGTGAAGATAAGTTAATTGAATTTTACAACCGATTAAGGTGAGAATATTCTTAGTTATATAGAGAATATTGTCGTTTAGTTTCTATGTTAATGAGTTTTAGCACTAAAAGCTCAAACAGTGGTTTATGCGATTAGTAGACATTTACATAAATACTAAGGATAATATTCATATTATTCTGAAACAATATGTGGATGGCTATTACAGAAAATAAGATATTTTGAATTTGTTAATTAAATGTAAATGTCAAATAATTATTATCTTTAATATATTGAGATATATTGGGAAACATTTCATTAATAGTAAGTAGTAATTTCAAAGTCAGAACAGGTAGTATTGACAATTCCTTCTTAGGAATAACTTAGGAAATTATTGAATAATTGTGTTTACCTACCTAATCAGCATTAAAACCAAAAATCTATAATTTTGTAGATTGTAAATAATAAATGGTATTGATTTGGACTATAATAAATAAATTAACATGTGAAGAATAAATGTATCTGTATGAGATTCTCAAAAAATTAAGAAAAATAAAAGCGACATTATAATGTTAGCAAACTATATGTCAAATTAAAAATTTAAACTTTAGTATTATTTATTATGGTTCAAAATGTTTTTTTAAATTTTGTTAGTAAAGGAATAATAATAATAAAGGAATAAGGATAATTGCTTACAATTTAATTTTAAAAATTTGTTGAAAATGTCAGAACCATTAGAATGAAACATAAGTGTGGGTTAAAAATTTTAAAATTTGGCGTTAAAATTCATATTGTATTTGTTATTAAGCGTAGTTACGTGTATTTAAAAAAAATGTATATAATAGACTGATTCTTAAAGCTCATTTTCATTTCAATATTCTCATATTTCCATTAATACTTACTTAGTTAATTTACTAATTTAAGGACCCCGCAATAATCTTATGGAAATTGGTTTTCTGTCAAATTGTTAGAATTTTTAATATGTTGTAAAATTTGTCCTTCTAAAGAAAAGTCCCCATGACCACAAAATGTCAAAATTAATATTTTAGTAGCTAATGAGCTTAGAATGAGGGTTGAATCCGGCGTCGTCAAAAACAATACCCTATGTATTAGAATAATTTGCTTTTGCTTTTAATATCTGAAAATAGTATGGAAAATGAATAGTTTTGCAACTGATCTTGGACAGTTTGGCAACTCCGTAGTTGCCAAAATATTAATTCTGGTACTTTGTGCCCATGAAGACTTTTGTTAAGGATGACAAAACCTACAACATATTAAAATATCAGACAATTTAACAGAAACCGAATTTGCAATTATTGCGAGGTTCTTTATTATTCGGGCATGTGATGTTTGAAATTGTAGTGTACAATATTTAAATTATAAAATAACATTATAAACAAATTTAATAATATTAAACAGTAGGATGTGATCATTACTTGATTAAATATTTCTAAGTTACAGCATTACGACAACATGATTATAATTATAAAACAAGGGTTTTTAATAGTAGTTTTTTTTAAATATATCCAAAGAGAAGAACAAAATGTTAAAACAGAGAATTTTCTTAAACCAAACAAAAAAACCTTAATTTTTCATGATTATATAATCAAATAAAATTAGTTAATCCCAATTAAAAATTAATGTCTATTTTTAACTTTTGTAAATATGGTAAATTTTAGAAAATGCTATAAATTATGGATAAAACAAGTATGAAATTTAAAATAATGTTTAAAACAACGCAATAAAGATCTCCCGTATTTTGACAGCCGCAAAACCAAATATGGAACTCTAAAAAAGTATTCTTTTGATCTTATACCTCAAGTAAAGATAAAAAATAAATTGAAACAGTTTCAGGCACGATAAGGCAAAAAAAGATCACAAAATGTATCAAGAAAAAGTTTATATAGTTTATTCTGTATTTTAAATTTACACCGCACTTTAAAAAAAATAATGAATATTGTACTTAACATTATGGGGGATTATTAAAACTTACAAGGTGTAATTTTTTTAAACTTTTTATAAAGTTTAATTTAACTTTAAAGAATTTAAAAACTGTGTATTTTGACCAATCACAGGCCACGAATTTCATAAGCCAACAGATATTTTAAGGTTTTATTAGTTGTCCATGGCAACGGAAAAGGTTCTACAATGATGTACAATAATTGTACTAAATCTAGTACTTTTTGATTGTAAAGGCATATTTACTACCTCTTTAAAACATTTGGATACAATTTTGATGAAATATAATTTGCTGTCAAAATATATTTTTTGTATGCAAAAGAATCGAAAGATACTTTAATTTAATCTGGTTTTTAATTATTCCATAAGTGTAGAAAAAGTATAATATTATACTATTCTTACAGACTAAACCCATTTTATCTAGCTCCAAATAAACTATAATAGTTTTATTGAGAAAAAATACTGCATAACTTTAAGAAATACTAGGTAGGTAGGTGATTTAGCCACTCGCCTTCTGCTCGTGGGCTCAATCTTCACCCTCGTGAATAATGGCCTACATAATCGCTCTTGTAATAATATACTAATTCATTCACACCAAACCCCTTTTATCTCGCTCCAAATAAACTATAATAGTTTTATTAAGAAAAAATACTGCATAACTTTAAGAAATACTAGGTATATTACCGCAGTATAAAACTGCAAGATCATAAAACATATATATTGAGACGAAGTTATATCATTATAAAAATTATTCATTAAAGAAAAGATTAATTTCAGTAAGAAATATGTATTATGATGATCAAATCAAAAACAAAATCATTATAATACCAATTGAAAGCAAACAAATAATAAAAAAGGTAATCACATTTCATAAAAACAGAAGATAAGTTAATCAACACTAATTAATTGAAACTAAATTAATATCCAATAAGTAACAAACATAAAAATAATTAAACTTACCATTGAGAAAATAATAATAAAAATTCTAAATGTAAGAAACAAACGAACAAATTATAAATTTTGTAAGAACATTTTTTGTGTATAAATAATTTTTTACGAATGGCACCTGCGTGTGAGGCGTCAAATTAACAGATTTACGAGTGCTCATAAACAGCAACTGCATTGCGTGTTGAAGTGTTTAGTGTTCCGCGAACTTTAAATACTTAGAATGCCAGCTGCGTGATTACGTAAGAGTTACTCGGAAATATATTGGTCGAATTTGTGACTTTCAAGCATCAATGTTATTAGAATTTGAGAGCTTTTCCGACCATAATAGATTATAAAAAAAATATTGAACATTAGAAATGATTTTTTTTAATATTATGTAAAAAATTGTTTGTAAAATATAAGTAGTTAGATAGAAATAAGCAAATTAAGGAATAGTTACTTCTGATTGGTTCTCGTGGAGATTTTAAAATGAAGCATTTTTATTGGTAAGAGAATATTGAGAGAGGGATCACAGTCTTTACGTAAAAGAACCAGTTAGGAAAAATTGTGGAGGATTCAAGCCTAATTTTAAAAACAGTCAAGACCCATTATACAAACATTCAAGCTTCATTTTACAAACATTCAAGAAACATTTAAGATTTAATTTTAAAAACATTCACGATTCATTTTCTAAACATTCCACAAACATTAAAGATTTAATTTTAAAAAGATTCAAGACTCATTTTCAAAACATTCAACAACAGTTAATAAAAAACATTCAACTCGTAATTTACATTTTTAAAAATGACTTTAATTAGTGATAAATTTTATTAACTTTATAAGTTAACATTCTTCGACTTTGAATAGAAAATAGGTTTGTTGAATCAAGCAGAATCACTTTATAATCCAAATAATAGTTCCAACTGTAATTTTAATGATGCAACAGTTAGTATCAAATATAAGAAGTTTGACTTACCTTTATCAAAAATAATCCTAGTGTAAAACAACTTTGTAACACATACGACTTTATTGCAAATATTTTTGAATCTGATAGAAAATTTATAATTATGTTTGAGTATAAATTTGTGGTAAAACCTGTACGACCTGAGGTATAGTTTTTCGATAATTAAACAAACGAGCGCAGAAATATTTAATTTTATTTGAGCCATCATCATACATATTATTTAAGGGGCTAAGAACATTATTTAAATAAAAAAACTTCAAAAATTAATTAAAGTCAAATAAATAAATAAATAACAACAAATCAAATAAAAACAAGCAACTCATAATATCTTGTCGCAATCAACATGGGTTTGCGAAAATACCATTTAAATATCAAAAAATTAAAATAAACAAAAAAAAGAAAACCATGATAACGCAACAACAAACATTAATAAATTCGTAATAATAAATAATCTGGCAGTACAACAATGCAAAGATATTATAGACCATTTAAAATAAACTCATTTAATAAATTTAGTTTCTGAACTATTAACATAAGATATTAGTTGTTAAAATGTATCAAAGTCAGTAACTCGATGGTAATTCAAGTGGGGCATCATGATTGTCTTTTGATAAATATGCGTGGTCACCTTAAAATGTAAATAGTTGGGTATCTTTATAATACACGAGTATTATTAACAAAACTTATTTTTATACACTTATACTGAATGTAAAGTCAAGTATTTCGGACAATCCGAAATTCTAATTTTAATTAGGTCAACTTTCTTCATTGATATATCGTTCGATAATATACGATATATCTTAAACCAAATAGTATTTGCGCGAAACCCAACATTCTCTTGAGATTGTAAGTTTGTAAAGTCGGATTGTGGTGTTTGGTCTACTAAATAAGTATTATTTAGTTTTCATTTGGGAGTTTCATATCGAGAAAATGGAGAAAAGCAATATCCCGAGAATAGGTTATAGATGGAATGGAATTTGCAGATGATGGTGATTTAAACTTTATTTATATATAATAATATTTATTTACTTACCACGAATACATTGAAATAAGTATATTGATTATTTGTTAACTTAAATTTATATTATATCTATATCCTAATCTAACGAATAACTTTGTGAAATAGGGTATTCATTAATGATGTCTATAGGCTTTATAACATTAACTGAGGTATTAAAAAGTAAAATAAGTTCCCACATTTGTTAAATATAATTTTTGTTATGTAAATATATCAGAAGTGACACATAAAAGACAATGGGAGATGATATATGGATAATATTTTTAATGCAATAAAAGTAGTAAAATGCTGACTACGAGAGTTGATTTAAAGTTTGTTCAAAAGTGTTAGAAAGAAGCTATCAAATATTAAGAAAATAATAGTAATTTATGCAACAAGTGCATAAAGTGGTACTTTTTTTCACGAATAGAAATTCCATGAGTGAAAAAAGACACTTTATGCATATGTTGCATACAATATTTTTTCTACAGCCCTATACAAATAATAAAATCAAAATAGAAATTTGAAATAATTTAATTAAACTCCTTCAGTAAATTACAACTAATGAATGCAGAATGAATTGGAAAAAGTGCACAATAATTAAGAAAAATTAATAACTACATATTGTATTTTAGTATTATTTCGCAATGTGAATATTGAAAACGCAATTGTTTGGTTGATTAATGTGAATTTTTGATCCAGTCACATTTGTTTCCGTTTGATTCATTGATAAAGCTTCACTTAAATTGTGAATATTTGGAACATTTAAATTCATCTCTGCTTGATTCTCATTTAAATAGTGAATATTTGGAAGAGTCAAATTCGTGTCGGCTTGATTCTCATTGGATGTTGAAGGTAGGTTAAAAAAACTGCTGACATTAGATCCTTGTAAAATTCGTGAAGCACAGTTCATTTTTGCATTGAGAGAATTGTTCACATACCCTTCGGCAACAGCAGTAGATTTCCATCCTCCTCCATGTTGCTTTAATTGAAGAATGTCTCCACCCGAATCGACTAGAAGCGATGCTGAAGTTCATCGAAACGTGTGAACTGTATATTCTTCTGGATGTGGTAAATTTAAATACCTCGCAATTAGCGATGGAATTTTCGAAAAAGTATTTACACCAACTACTTGTTTTGTACATTTGCCGTTTCTATATGATAAAAAGAAATGGTTGCTGGTTGCATTTTTCGGTCTCAGATTAGCATACTTTTGGAATAAATGTATAAAATTAATGTTTGTAATGGATTCTCCAATAACTGTAAAACGTCGACTTGTATGAGTTTTTGAATCTGGAATCGTGACGAGTAGAAATTCCCCCTTATTTTCAATGTCATCGATTTTCATTTTATACAACTCTTCTGGTCGACAACCTCCGGCTATTTCTAATATTAATGTTACCTACAAATTTATAAATAATGTAAGCAAAAAACAAATTAACTTTTTAAAACTTTTACCTTAAACATTAAATACTTGTCGTCTGGAGCACTCAATAAAAATCTGTTCATTTTCTCTCTTGAGAATGTATTAGATTTTTTAGGTTTGTACCCAACCGACTTTCGTTTCAAAAATGCTATTAGCTTAGAGTATTTACTTATATCTATGTTATCATTAATAATTAAGGTTGCCTTTAGTTTGGAATAGCTGGACCATAATGTAGAACACTTAAATTTTTTAGACCTTTCTTCAAAAAAAGCTAACAGTACTCGCTCGTTTCTCCATTTCATAAAAGTGTCATACTCTTTTATATAATTTTCTTTGGATTTTTCCGGCAGCAAATTTAATGTGGCCACATTTGCCTGTTCTATAATTTCTTCGGGGGTACATATTATTTCAAAGTCGGAATCTTCACTATCCATTGTAATAATAGGAACAACTACTGAATTCTCTTAGACAAATCGGATTATTTATAAAAACTAACGTCAAATGAGTTATAGTTCATGTACTGTCAAAGTCAAAGCAAACTTGATATTTTTTCCAGTAAAGGTGTGGATGAATTGCACTATTCAATTGCATCGGCTTATGGCAAGCGTGAAATAAAGTTAACGTTATGGCACTTTTTTTAACGCTTTTTCACTTTTTTTCACTCTCACCATAAACAGCCGTTTTAAGAGCTACAAACTAGTGAAATACAAGGTACTTTAAAGATAGAGCTTAGAAAAATAATATTTTAGACTAACCTATACAAATACAAATCACAGTCCAGGAGGAAGCCGAAAGTGACCTTCAAGTTAGGGCAGCTCAGGAAAAAAATTGGCTTTGAAAACTTTTCAAGGATATAAAGCACCTGGTACCGGTCATCTATTCTGTATTATTGCAGGAATGTGTGGACCAGCTTGACCAGTCGGGCAGGACATCCTATGCAGTGCCGAAGGCTTACAGACCTTTCTCCTGAAGACCATGAAGAAAATGATAGACAGGTACCTAAAAGACGTAGTACTAAGAGACCGTCCTTTACACGAGAATCAACATGCCTATTATCCTGGTAAATCTTTCAAAACAGCCCTGATTTGGTGGCAGGATTGAGAACGCTATTAGAAATAAAGATATAGCGTTGGCGGCTTTTTTTGACATAGAAGGAGCTCTGGATAACGAGTATTCAATCAAGAGTGTCAAAGTTGGTATCAAGGAGAGCCAAGAGTACCATCATCAATAATATTTTGAAAAATATATTTATTAGAATATTTTTAAAATATTTTAATATAAATATTTTAAATTAACCAATAAATACAAAATACAATTATATAGTTAGTGCTCAGGTCACGAGTGGCGCTGTAAACACGTTTTTAAAAAACCGTTAGAGTCGGCTATCTATAAACTTCTTTCTAATCTATGATTTATACCTGTAGATCCATATAGATTGTGATTTATTTGTAGGTATAAATGCATATTTATACTCTTAAATAAAAAATTAAGCATTATTTAATAATATTGTAGTTTATGAACTATTAAAATATCTTTACCACCGTTCTACCAAACAAAATTATAACATGCTATTTTATAGTTACTTCACATTTGCATTACAAAAGTGCTTGTAGCGTTTTTAATTCAAAGATAAATGATTATCTGGCAAAAATTACCTACTCGCACTTTAGGGTCAACATTATTACGAGCAGTAATAAATAAATTAGTGCTATTAACACATACCCTATTTTGTAAAACGGTCGATGCAGCTTAGCGTACAATTTAAACTTAATTTATGTTGAAATGGTAGAATAGAATAAATAATGGCCATTAAAAATTACTTACTCTATAAAATATGCAAAAGGTCTGCTGTAATCGTCATACACTGGTAAATGCTGGATTTAATTATTTGAGAAATTATAAAATAGATTAAGTAATACGTAGAGAAAGAACATACCTAACATAGTGAGAAGATATACTAAGGGTCACATCAAATTTTATTTTGGTTTTATTATTATTTTCGGAAACGTCATAATTTGAAATAAACTGTCAAAGTCAAAAAAATAATTTATTAGGTTAAAAAAAAATTTTTTGTAATGTTTTGAAGTCTGTAATAGTATAAGTGTAGATAAGAAGTGTAGTGATAGTGATCAAGAAAGTTGGTTGCCGAGGATCGGAAGTTTGACAGTGAGTTGATGGATGAATAAAAAAGTAAAGAGAGTTAAGAAAGAAATTAAATTTGGATGGTTGAATTAAAAGGTCAAAGAGTTGAAATAGATAATTTAAAAAGTAAAAAGTCTAGAGGAAGAAGTTTAATCAATAATAAATAAAAAGAAACCAGTTATAGAAGTTTATTTAAATAGTAAAGCAGTTCCAGTTTATGAAGAGAGAATTAATTTGACGTTTCAGTAGGAGATTAAAGAAGAGAAAAGTAAAGTTAATATTAATATTTACTTGAATAGTAAATTTATTCAGAAAATAAATAATAAAAATATAAACTGATTAAAACTAAAGTAAGAAAATAAAAAAAAAGGAATAGGAAGATAAAAGTATTGGAAAGTGGACTTTTGGGGAAGATGATGGTAACCTGTTGTTCGTAGAAGAAGTGAGAAAAAGAATATTGGGAATTAAAGGACAATAAGCGGTAGTTAAGGTTAGTTTAATTAGTTAAGATAGTTAAGTAATTAGTTAAAACTAGATAGGTAGCAGATAGGAATTTGTTAGGCATTAGTTGACTTTGGAATTATTAAAATTTCAAAATAATAAAAAAAATTAAAATAAAGTTGATGTTGGAACCCTACCCTATAAATAATTAGTAATTTAAAAATTAAAATTCAAAATTTAATTCTTTATTGAGAAATTAGAAAATCATCTCAATTGGCGCCCGAGTAGGGACTCTGCAAAAAAGGGTCTCGATAAAAATTTTAATTAATAAATAATCAAGAATAAAAAAAAAAATGGAAGAAAGAAGAATGAAACTTAGGGATGGAAAACAAGTAGGGGAAATGCAAGAAGGACAGATTGAGGAGCAGAGGGAAAGAATGGATTCAGAGGTACAGGTTGACGAGGAAAGGAATAGAGGTACTGGAGATTTTATAGCAGAGCATTTGATACAAGGACAGGAGATAGAAGGAGATGGAAATGAACATGGTGAAGTAGGAATGTTTGAAAGATGTGGAAAGAGTAAAACAAGAGAACAAGAGACCGATAGAAGACAAGAAACGGCAAGGAGTGATAATTGGTTAAGGGAAATGTTGATTGATTTGAATAAAAAACTGGATGAAAACAAAGAAGATATGAAGAAGAATTTAAATGTAACCAAAGAAGAAATGAAGAAGAATTTGGATGAAAATAATGAGAAATTAAACAGGAAATTAGAGGAGAAATTGGATAAGAAATTTTTAGATGTAGAAAAGAAGTTTACCGAGTTGACAACAGAATTGAGCATAGGCATGGAAGAAATACGAAAAATTAAACATGAAAACAAAGAAGTTAAAAAAGAAGTCGAAGGAATTAAACGAAAAATTGAAAAGACAAAGGAAGAAGTGAGAAATGAAATGATAGGAAGATTGATGGAGGTAGAGAATCAACAGTCTACAGAAATGGATAATTTCAAGAAAAATGGAAAAGAACTTAAGTTGGAAGTAGCAGAGAACACTAAGAAGATAAAAGAAAATACAGAAAAGATCACAAATTTGGACAAGGAGATAATCAAGACCCATAAAAATATTCAAAGAATAGAAGAAAATAAGGATAAAAAAATAGGGAATTTTAAGGTACAGGGTGAAAACCAAGGAGAAAATATGGAGAAATTTAATGGAGAAAAAAAAGAATTTGAGAAAGAGGAAAATGCAGAAGTAATTAATAAAAATTCAAAAGCAACAGACAAGAAAATATATAAAGAAGTTAAAAGAGAGAAAAATAAAACAATTAAAATAATTCAAATTGATATTTCAGATGATACGAAAGTTTATGAAAATGTAACAGGAAAGGAAGCCAAAGAAAAAGTTACTAAATTATTATTGATTAAAATTCAAACAGTAAAATGCATAAAAATTTTATTAGAGAAAAATTGGAAAAAGGTAAAAAAAAGGCTTTTCGATGAGTAGGGGGGAGGTAGTAGTTAGAAAATGTAAATAGATATAGATTAAGGGATTTTTAGTGTAGTATTTTAAATTAGATAATAGATATTTCATGATAAGATTTTAAAATAGGTAGTAGAATTTTTTTTATTTAGTAGATGAGGAGATTAATAAGAAGAGAAATTGATATTTGGATATACGTAAACAAAAGGAATTAACAATAAAAAAATCAAATAAAATAGGAAATTTGAATTAATTTAAATTTTCATAAATTCAAAATAATATTTAAATTTATGCAAAATTTTAATTGGGGGAAATTGAGAAGATATACTAAGGGTCACATCAAATTTTATTTTGGTTTTATTATTATTTTCGGAAACGTCATAATTTGAAATAAACTGTCAAAGTCAAAAAAATAATTTATTAGGTTAAAAAAAAATTTTTTGTAATGTTTTGAAGTCTGTAATAGTATAAGTGTAGATAAGAAGTGTAGTGATAGTGATCAAGAAAGTTGGTTGCCGAGGATCGGAAGTTTGACAGTGAGTTGATGGATGAATAAAAAAGTAAAGAGAGTTAAGAAAGAAATTAAATTTGGATGGTTGAATTAAAAGGTCAAAGAGTTGAAATAGATAATTTAAAAAGTAAAAAGTCTAGAGGAAGAAGTTTAATCAATAATAAATAAAAAGAAACCAGTTATAGAAGTTTATTTAAATAGTAAAGCAGTTCCAGTTTATGAAGAGAGAATTAATTTGACGTTTCAGTAGGAGATTAAAGAAGAGAAAAGTAAAGTTAATATTAATATTTACTTGAATAGTAAATTTATTCAGAAAATAAATAATAAAAATATAAACTGATTAAAACTAAAGTAAGAAAATAAAAAAAAAGGAATAGGAAGATAAAAGTATTGGAAAGTGGACTTTTGGGGAAGATGATGGTAACCTGGTGTTCGTAGAAGAAGTGAGAAAAAGAATATTGGGAATTAAAGGACAATAAGCGGTAGTTAAGGTTAGTTTAATTAGTTAAGATAGTTAAGTAATTAGTTAAAACTAGATAGGTAGCAGATAGGAATTTGTTAGGCATTAGTTGACTTTGGAATTATTAAAATTTCAAAATAATAAAAAAAATTAAAATAAAGTTGATGTTGGAACCCTACCCTATAAATAATTAGTAATTTAAAAATTAAAATTCAAAATTTAATTCTTTATTGAGAAATTAGAAAATCATCTCAATAGATTTAATATTTGTAAAAGTTAAAGCTTACTGATTGGTGAAGAAATAATTTAAATTTAAATTACTATTGTGGAAAATTACAGGATGATCAGTTAAGGGTAGCGAGCGGCCATATCTCATAACATATTGGTAGTATATATTTGAGAAAAAAAAATCAGTATAAAAGTCGCCAAAAGAAATTGCTGTAAATTATTTTCGAGTTTGTCAAACGTCCGCTAGAGGGCGTAACAACCAACACCAAGTAGAAAAATGGGTTTGAATACACTTGGTGTTGGTTGTTACGCCCTCTAGCGGACGTTTGACAAACTTGAAAATTATTTACCTACAGCAATTTCGCTTGGCGACTTTTATCATAATTTTTTTTTCAAATATATACGACCAATATCTTATGAGATATGGCCGCTCGCTACCCTTAACTGATCACCCTGTAATAACTTGAACTATATATTTCGTTTCAATTGTATAATCAAATTCTTACCTATATATTGATATTATTTTTTTCTGCCGTAAAGTTTAGTTTTTTTAACAAACATATTAAATGTTGATAGGTATGCATTTTTCATAATTTTTGATGAATAATGTCTTTATTATTTTAATATAAATTGTTTTACAAGCTATTATTTTAAAACAGCTCAAAACTTTTAGATGTAAACCGGGGTAACTTTATGACTTGGGTATTACTTTGGGACACCAGGGCCCTTTTTGACATTTTGCTTCAGAAAAATCTTTAATCCTGAAATACGCAAAGTTTTATTACTCGATGTTCAAAATAAGGTAATAATATGTAAGATTACGAAGTTTGGCAACCTTGCATTTCTTCTGTCAAATAATAGATCAGTTTTAGAGTTGGCGGTTATTAACAGGTGGTTTTTAAATATCTGCAAACTTTCTATTGTGTAGACAAAACTTATAAAAACATTTAATTTCCGGTAAGTACATTTTAATTAGTCACATTCTGGCTTAGTTTTGACAATATAGCTAAAATGTTTTATGTACATTTAATAAAAATATTCTAATTTGTTTACAAAATCGTAACATTTAGAGGTTACTTTGGTACATGTCCCAAAGTTAGACAGCACATACCTTAGTAAAGAACAAATCTAAAAAACAGGGTGTACCAAAGTTACACTGACAGTGCAATGTAGACTTTTATTTTACGATGTTTTTGTTTTTATTTTCAGATTAATAATGCCTCGAAAACCACAACGCATACTTGGTTCGCGAAATTACAAAAATTATAGCGAAGAAAAATTACATCAGGCTCTCGAAGAGATTAGACGCCAATCGATTTCTCTTCGAAATGCAGCCAAAAAATTTCAAATAGCTAAAAATACCTTGTGGAATAAGCTTCATGGAAAGCATGTGCGTGTGCCTGGAAAACCAAAGGTATTCACGGATCAAGAAGAAGAGACATTTTCTGGACACTTAATTGCATTATCTTTATTTGGTTTTCCAGTAACCGGTGAAGATCTAAAAATTATTGTCAAGTCTTACTTAGATAAGCAAGGAAGAAAAGTTCCATGTTTTAAAAATAATTATCCAGGTCCTGATTGGCTCAATTTATTTTTAAAGCGCAGACCAGAACTTAGTCAAAGGTTCTCACAAAATATTGCTCACGCTCGAGCAGCAACGAATGAAGTGACAATTAATGAATATTTTGACAATCTTCAAACTGAGCTGGAAGGAGTCCCTCCAGCCAATATTTGGAATTACGACGAGACAAATCTCCAAGTATCCAGAAAAGATTCGCAATTCTTCAAAAGCGTGTACTTCCCTTATGATATGTGGAAATGCTGAAGGCCAGCTTGCTCCAGTTTATGTCAATTATAAAGCTAAGAGGCTTTGGTCAACTTGGACGGAAAATGGTCCCTTAAACGCTAGTTATAACAGTACCAGCAGCGGGTGGTTTGACTTCCAAGTATTCGAGGACTGGTTCATCAATCTAATGCTTCCCTTACTAAAACGACAGGAGGGTCGTAAAATTTTGATTGGGGACAACCTTAGCTCCCATCTGAATATGGAAGTGATAAGGTTGTGCGAAATAAATAATATAAGATTCATTGCACTACCTCCCAATATATTTAATCCTGAAGTTTCAGATGATTCTAAAGTAGAACCAGGAACAGCCGAACTACCTGCCTGTTCTGAGAATACTAGACATGTTGGAGATTACGTTCTGGTTATTTACGACAGAAAATATTATCCTGGACAAATAACAAAAATTCTTAAGAATGGAGCGATTATAAATGTTATGGAACATTATGGGAAACAATGGAAGTGGCCATGTGTCAAAGACGAGATGTTTTACTTCGATAAAGAAATAGTAATGTCAATAAAAGAACCTGAACGCCGAGGACATCGAGATGTTTTCGATATTCCTGAATTAAAGAATAAAAATTTAATTGGACACAGCTTTCATGAACACGTAACCAAAAAACGTCGGGAGATAACGGTGTCCGATGAACAGAATATCATCTCAGTTGAACTTGTTGACTATTCTCAGCCTTCCACATGTAAAATTCAAAAGACAGGGCTCCAAGAAGAAACAAAGAAACAAGCACGAAAAACCAAAAGGCCAAAGAAAGATAGGGAAGATGAGATCGATGACAGTGAAAAATATGAAGAAAATGACGCTAGTCCTTTAAATCCTGAACTTTCAGATGATTCTAAAGTAGAACCAGGAACAGCCGAACTACCTGCCTGTTCTGAGAATACTAGACATGTTGGAGATTACGTTCTGGTTATTTACGACAGAAAATATTATCCTGGACAAATAACAAAAATTCTTAAGAATGGAGCGGTTATAAATGTTATGGAACATTATGGAAAACAATGGAAATGGCCATGTCGCAAAGATGAAATATTTTACACCGATAGAGAAATAGTAATGTCAATAAAAGAACCTGAACGCCCAGGACATCGCGACGTTTACAATATTCCTGAATTAAATAATTTTGGATGAAAAATGTGTTTTGTAAGACTTTTTGTTCTTTTCTACAAATAAGTTGAATTTAGTTAATGTATTTGTTTCTTAATTTTTTTTTGAACGTTATTATTTTGGTTACCTACTCTTTATAAATTAATATTCCTTCTTGAAGGCTGTTTTAATACAATAAAATTACCTTTTTGGGAATTTTTTGGTGTGTTTTGTTTCTTTTTTTGTCTATTGTTCCTACTTCTCTCGTTCAAAATATGGAAAACTATATATTTTTGATTTTCTATTTTAATTGAAAATTAAACACAACGTCTAACTTTGGCTCACAGAACTCTACAATTGAAATAATCATATAAAATGAGTGTGTACCAAAGTTACCCCGAATCCCGGGATTACTTTGGTACACTTTCAAGGTTCAAATTCTCAGCTTAAATATTAAACAAAACATTTATTTGCCTAAATTATACTAAGTAAATCTTGGATCTTTTATAATTACAATTTAAAGGCAATTTTTTATACAATTTCAAGTTTTATAGCAAAAAAACCTGAAAAAATGTGCCAAAGTTACCCCGGTTTACTGCATAATATTTCCAAGACACTATTTGATTTTAAACGAGAGATAAAATAGTGTTAGCAAAAGGAGTAGCTAAACTATTTTAATTATAAATTACTAATAAGTGCTGAACTAACTTTCCCTTAAGGCTGTTTTATCGGTGCACTCTTAGCGTTTTCCTAACATCTCGGCTATTTATAAATAAAATCGTTTCATTTTTTCACATTGAAAAGAAAACTTTTTTATATTAGATTTCTGTTTAAAAAAATAATTAAAAACTAATATTTAATTTTGTCAATTTTCAAAAATCAAATTTGGAAACCTATGGATTGGTCCTTATTTTTTTCCATTTACAATTTTTCTCTAAAACAAAAATTTAATCAAGTTTTTTGGTAATTCATTTCAAGAAAATAATATTATTTGGAAACAATAAAAGTATCTCGCGCCCTCTCTTCTTCTTGCTATTGCTAGTGCGCTATGCGCTAGTGAGAATTATCAAATAATCGAGGGTCGAACTCTACGATTTGAGTAAAGCATTTATTATTTCAATACATTTTAATGGTTTTTAAGATTTAAAAAAAAGCAGCTCAACAAATTTTTACGAAAAATCGAGTATATAAAAATGTAATAGTTAGTGTCTGATTATATCAGACGAAATTATCATTTGAATTAGAAAAGGATATAGTAAGAAAAATAAAAGAGCAAAGATTAAAATGGCTAGGACACATATGGAGAGCAGATTCAAGCTCTACTATAGTTTCAATGATCGAGTGGAACCCTTGCAGTAAGCGCAGAAGAGGAAGACCTAAAACAACATGGTTGCAGGAAGTGGTATACGATCTTAACAGTATAAGAATAAAAAAATGGAAGGAGAAAACTCAGGACAGGTAACAATGGCAGTTGATAGCTGAAAAAGTATAAATGAGAACAACAATATATACAGGGTGATTGATTAGTGTGAGGAAGCTGTTATAGTAAAATTTACATTGATTGAAATTTATAAATATATATAAAATAGATTAGTGTTCATTAAGGAATTAAAAATTGAAATTAAATTAAAAATACAACAAAGTAAAAATTACTTAAATAATTGTAATAAATTTGTATAACTAGAGGGAGCTGTTTTATTATACACAATAGTAAAGGGGGTGACAATTGTACATTGGAAATTGTAAATATAATCGATATAATATTACGACCGAATTATTTTATCAATATATTGTTTGAGGGAATTTTCCATATTGAATAGGATCGAAGACTTTTTTTAGACAAATCCACTTTTGGAAATTTTGAGAAATTCTAATAATTTGAATCTTAAGTTCGGATAATTTTTATTTTTGCACAGATGACAGTGACGACACTATGCGAGATTAAAAAACTTAACCAGTAAAATTTTTAACCAATATCAATTTTTGGAAAACAAGAGATTGTTCCTAATATTTTCTAATTAAAATCTTGTTGAAGTTTTTGCTAAAATTAAAAAATAATTTTAAGATAATTAGTTTTGAAAGATTATTATATAGAACTGGTGTAAATCAATTGCCCTCTCTATTATTCCTAGGCAGTACTACATCTAGACTAGACTAATAAGAAAATAATAGTGAATTTACGAGCCTGTCTCCCGGTTTTGGGTGATAAGAAGAAGTGTTGTTTGGTTATTTTTGCGTTTTACCAGTTTCTAAAGGTTTTTTAATTGATGTGTAACATGTCTATCGCCATGCTACCTTTCCTTAATTTACCGTCCCCCCGATCCCTAAAATCAATTTCGACCCAATGTATATTAGACACAACCTTACCACTGTCAAACTTACCCCCCACAACAGAACGTACCCGTACCCTTACAAACGAACGTAACCGGAAGCCCCTGTCAGTACCATTTTAAATTAGCAAAACGCCACGGTTCGTTCTCTTTCCGATCAAACCACCCCTAGAGACCAGTCGTTCACGAGACTCAGAAAATACATTTATCTGGCTGTATCACAGAGGATACAGCCCACTACGCTAGCGCAAGGATAGTAGAGAGCAATATAACCGCTAGCATGAAAATATAGCCCATAGTAGCAGTCCTTTTTATGGAGAAATATAGCCCATAGTAGTAGCCTTTTTTATGGAGAAATGTAGTCCACAGTAGCAGTCCCTTTGATGAAGAACCAACCGCCAACAGCCAATACTCCAACTACAACATCAGTGGATTAACCGAGCCCACCGGATCACCGAAATACCAAAGATAAGTCAAGTCCGTTTATACATTTCCACTTATAATTCCTGTGGCAATTTACATTTTTTTTATAAATCAACAAATATTCTTTACTCACAGTTTGATTTATATACCCATGGACTATAAGTCTTAAGAGTGCAGCGTGTTCGGTTGATATTAAATGTAGTTTATTTTCTTACTATCAAATTCAGTCTAATTACAAGGTGTTTCTATCTTTTTTACCTTAGTTTTTGTGTATTTTCTGTTGTTTATTCGTAACGATTAAAAGATAGTGGCGCCCTTAACCCTTATATACCACTAATCCTTTTTATAGTGAGCATTAACTTGGAGTCAAACCAATCCTTGAGAGAGTCTCTTAGCCGGGATCCCTTTTTGGAACTGGTAGTGTTACTAATAGTGTCCTTCCTAGTCCAGCTTGTCACTTTTCCGGCCCCTAAATTATAATCTTGGTATTGATCAAACCCCCACGAAAACATAAATAGAATAGATGCAAAACGTCCTTATTGTTTGTAACTAATATCAACCCCCACAATGTTCGCTTGTGTTTACTTCTTTGACAGTTTGGTTCCTAACAGTCATTGAAGCAATTAAATGGAACAGAAAATTTATTGACGTATTATTGACTCAGATGAACTAGCCATAGCTAATAGACTTAACTCGGACCCGTTAAATTCTGATTCGAGGGTAGCTACTTTTCCACTCTTTGCATCCCCGTAACTTAAACTCCCTGGTGGTGAAGAGTGTTGCGTTTCCTCATTTTAAAAAAATGATTTATATGATCCCAAAATTTCCTCAAAAGAGTGGAAGAGTACTTACTTTTGTAATCAGTTTATTAAATGTTGGAAAAGGTCAGAATTCACTTTAATGCAGTAATAAAGTTTTGCTGAAAAAATTGACGTACATTACTCAAGATTTCTGGTGTAATTGGATTTTTGGGTAAATAATATCAGGCTGGAAGTTTTGGTGATCTGGGTGGCCACTTAATATATCCCCTTCTTTCAATCCAGCCTCTAGAAAAGTGAAATTATAAAGTGTAATTAGTTTTTAGATAAAAAGCTATTTTGTTTTGTGGTCAAAAATTGTGTTTTCAGCTTTTGTACGCATATACTTCTTACGGGAAGTAAACATTACACTCTCATCTCTTATAGTAGGAATGGCGTACTTTCGACTAGCTATGAAGAAGTATCGTATAGACTACGTGGGCCACTAGTTAAATAATAATGGTGTGATTACTTATGCGGAAAGAGTTCAACTACGGGTTAGTTCGTAGTAAGATGTCATTTTTTGTCAATATAATATATTCTTACAGAAAGCAGGGAGTAAAAAAATATAGAAGGTAGTAAGTATTAGTTTATTAATTATTTTCCAATCATAGTTTGCTTTTAAGTTACCCTATTTACTCTACTTTTATCTCTTTTTATTTATGTTGTTTAATTCTCTATTTAATTACAAAACCTTAGTATCATTATTAATACCTCACCTTTGTAGTTATACCCCATGAGATAAAACTTTGAACATATTCCAGACCGTTATGAAATAGCAATGTTTTCTCCTTAATTATAGTTAAAGTTTTTCAAAACATTTGGTTAAGAAAATATTTTGGTACTTTTCTATTATGTTTCTGTTTTTCATAAAATAATCATGTATATTTCCAATTTTGGTCTTGATGCAAATATTGTTATAAACTATTATTACGACGAGGCACCTAAACTAGATAGTCTCCAGCTGTTATATAAAATTTTATTTATTCAAATATTTAATTATTGACTCATAATTTTACATATTTTATATAATTTATTCAGGCATATAGAGACCGAAGTTGGTTTTCGTGGCTAGTTGAAAATTTGGCGAAAATCTCATCACGTGAAAAAGTTTAGTGAGAGGTAGGAAATTAAAATTCCATTCAGCATGCTGATATTTTAATTCAATTTGGCTCAGCTGTATGGAAGAGAAATTCTCCCTGTTCTAACGCAAATGCATTCAATTTGTTTTATGAAATCAGGCGAGCTGGCTTGCGAGACGAAAATATATCGTAATTATTCATTTTGACGAGAGAAGTTGCGAGATAAAAATTACCTCCCATTTTTATTAATAATCACATATTTATATCTATAAGACGAAGCATTTAGCTGAAGTGTTTCCATTAATATTATTTTTGTGGTTTAAATTAATTGATATGTGATGAATTAAATGAAAAATAAAATTCACAATTTCTTTTTTTAAAGTTCTATAATATTCTTATTGGCTAGTAAGACGACTCCATTGGTATACCAGTGTTTTGAAACGGTCGTTCAGCAGTCCACGCCGCTTATGAGAAGCATCTCTGTTTATATGGTGATCTTGATCTAAGACTACTTTCATGAAGGGAAGGAGTACATTATGTTGAGGAACAAAATTATTATATTATATATATATTTCCCGATTTGGACCATACTTTTCCTTTATTATTTATTTTTGACAGGATTTCTTTTACTAGATTCTGCTTGCTCTGGTCAAGGTCTTTTTGAATAAATATTTTTGTGCTCTTGAGTGTTTTTTTTGTTTTTAACAACAATATCTTTAAAATAGGTTGATACGAATTTTACAATAATAGGTCTAATTTTATTTTGTTTCTTTTGACCCAATCTGAAGCTAGAGTCGATAACCCAGGGCCCAATATTATCAATGCTCATATTTTTACTGAGAATGTCACCAACTATTACCTTACAATTTTCTTTATCATTTTCAACAACTCCATACAAAATGATATTTTTATTCCTCATATGTATCTCATCCTTGTTCAATCTTTTTGTAAGACTTGTAGTTAGAACATCTTGACTTTCTAATTTCATATTTAGTTTTTCATTGTGTTCTTTTAATTGTTGTAATTCCTCCATAAATTCAGAACAATAAACAACTAAAAGGTTGATGAACTTTCACATAGTAAGGGTTAGTACCATAAATTTGCTCCATAAATTTCCCTGCAATAGTATCAGTTATAGTGGAAGCAAGTGATGCTATACATTCTTCTGAAGAACAGATTGTTGTAATTATAGATTTTACTGTCTCTTGTAATCCGTGCAGTTCATCTTCTCCATTTGCAGAGTTCTTCCTCGTATTACGATTTATAGAAGACATTTTTAAATGTAAACTGTACTAACTAACAAATTACACCAACTAATTCTATGTTTTTTATAGATGCAACACTAATATAAAGATTGGGTTAATCAAATGTAATTAATTCAGCTTTTAACATTAAAAATTTGCTTTTACTCGCACGGCACTACAAACAGCGTCTACTCCGCTCGACACATCGACTACTGTGGAAGTAAAAGAAAATAACAATATTCAAGCCTAGATGTTATTAGCCCTAATAGATTATACTGATCTTAATAGATTATCGATGCACACGTATCACGATCAAGGCGCACATTGAGACACAAGCGACGCAGCCCACGCAGGGTAGCACAAGCCACGTTTTTGTATCATGTACTCAGCAATGCACGAAACACAGATTTCATGAGCGTGCATGGCAAAATAATTGCAAAAAATGCAGGAAGAACTTAATGAGGCTGTGAGAAAATTTCCTGTTCTATATGATGCAAATGATCCGTCATATATGAAATCTTCTATTATATTATGCACTTTTCCAATAAGATTTCTTTCTTTTTTTTGAGAGGTCGTACAGCAACACTTCTGATTACCAATCTGCGTCCGAATCTGAATCAGAACTTAAATCTAGCAATAAATTTTCTATCAGAAAATGTTTAAATTATGTTTAATTACTTTTAGCGCAGGAAACAACACAACTTTTGTGACAATATGCGTTCAAACGACACAACGCACAAATTTCGTAGACTTCGTCACTTGTGCTACCCTGCGTGGGTTGTGCCGCTTGTGTCTCAATGTGCGCCTTGCCTAAACGGCGATAGCATCTGAGATTTGTATCTGTGTCTGTACTGTCCCTACACGTTAAGATGGTCACGGAGACATATCTCAAGAAACACGAGGGCAATTTTTTTCAAAGTCCGATCGGTCGCAACAGAATATATGATATTTTCAGGCTGAGGGGTGCAATGCAGCCGAAATTAACCACCGAATAAGTCTTGTGAATGGTGAAACGTGCATAAGCGACATCAAAGTGCGACAATGGTGCAGAAACTTTATAGCAGTGCGTACAGGCGGTCAGGGAATGGAGCGTGTGTTAACGGATAATCTTGTTCAGCGATGTTGTTCAACCAATTCGAGAAAATCGTTGCTTCACAATTTCTGTGTTGAGTGATTCTTTTTCTGAAATTTTCAGATCAGCTCCCTACACGATTCTGTGAGAGACTTCAATACCGCAAAGTTTTGTGCGAGATGGGTTTCGAAGATGCTGTCTGACCGCCACAAACATAGCGAATAATAGCGCAACTAGACGATATCAATCAGGTTCACAAGTTTTAACAGGAAATTATGGATAAAGCTAGAAATCGTTAATCGTAGTCTTCCACCTTATGATTTGTTGTGAAAACTACACAATACTTTTTTAAAAACGTTCTAAGACAATTAAGTATTATAATATGAATCACAAAAACACGGATTAATACTATTAAATATGTTTATGGCTTATTAAAATTATTGGGTTAATATTTCATTAACTATAAAACAGTTAATAATGTTTAGGCTAGGTCTTGCTATCACAAGTTATCTCCTATCTTGATCTTATTTAATGCCTAGCTCGTAAATCCTTATAGCTCTCACTCTATTAGTTTTGTTTGCCACTGACCATCAATGTCTCCGTTTATGGAATTGAAAACTTAGGGGAATACATCATAAAAGGATTTTACGATTCTGACGAGACTGCCGCCATATACAAGACATGTACAAGATTTTATACGATTCAATTGTCTACAAAATACAAAGGAAATAAATTAGATTATGGAGTTTGAAAGTATAACAAAACAAAAACACAGTTTCGTGTATTAATTATATGCTTTTAACTAAAATTACATGTTTAAGATCGATCGAATAATTCGATTAACGTAAATCGAATAAGAAACTAATGATTTTATCATTATAGAGGTATTTTTTTCTTGTAATATATTAAATCATCACTGCGTGTTTCGCTAATATGTAAGTAACGTTTAGGATAACAGAAACTTAAAACGTAAAGTAAAAACAACATACTTTACTAATAAGTTAAAAAATACAATTAACTAAGACGCAATGTCTTAAAATTAAGACGTAACGTCTAGACGTAATGTCTACTACGAAATTATATAAAAATAATTTCTTTAATACGTAAAAGATAAGGAACATCACTATCATATTAATTCTTTATTTTGGACAACATGTAGTATACAGTGGACGGCTAATTTATGGAATATTATCATTATTTCGAGAACCGTCGAGTTTTGAGGGTAATTTCAAAACAGGTCGATTTTTGTTATAATATACCCATGTTATAACGTACACGCAGTACACGTACACCCACCGGTGTGGGTGTAGTGACGTAATCGTTAATTTTTGTAAATAGAAATCGGTATAATGCGATACTTCATTTGAAGGAGAATTTAATTCTATATTTAACGACATTACATTTGTAACTAAAATATTTTTTTAAGGGTACAAAAACATTTTTTTTTTATTTAAATTCAACCAAATTACAACTAATGATTTAATTCATAACGTACCTTAAAGTAACCAAATTATGCATAAAAAATATTTTAAATTAAATGTTCGAAATGCCCTCCATAGGTTCCTGCCATGACTTTCTGAAATAAATACTTAAAAAAGCAAAAATAAGTAAAAATAATAATGGACACAAAAAGTTATCTAATAAACAATGAAACTTTTTGTCAAATGTTAAATCAAGCAAGTGATATTGGCATAGTTACTGTAATATTTATTGTAAATATTTTTTGATTTTGTGAATTATTATCAGTTGTCAATTGTAATTTTTACTTTTTAATACTAAATTATGGCTCACCTAAATGAAACACAACGCATAGAAATATTAATTCTTAGCGGATGTGGAGATAAAAAAAGAGCACAGGACGAGGTATGCAATTTATTCAACGGAAAATATCCATAATATTTCTATACAATTTAAAAATAAGTTAAAAAAATTACTGTGCTTTCGCTACTTTTCTATATTTCGAGTGTTCGGTTTATTATTACTATTAAGGGATTATAGAGGTTCGATATGTTTTTTGGGTCATACACTAAAAATTTTAGGGGCGCTGAAAACTCAAAAATCAAATCGGTAAATAAAGGACACACTAGTGCCCAAGGCATGGTTTTAATGATTAATATAGGTGTGATTACAACGTGCCAGTGAGTGGTGGGCCGGAAAATCGACTATTTTATTCCTATTCTACCTTTTCGCTGATATTTTTCTAAACAAAGTCTAATCTCATTAATACAAACAATATACAATACTTTTAAAGTAAATTTTAAATTTCACAAAATTTCAGATCACTATACAACTTATTCTCATTGCACAGTTATTTATGAAGTTTTAATTTTATATATATTGTTAAGGAATTCCCGAATTGTCAATTCAATGTTAACCCTCTGATTTCTTTGTCAATGTTGTTCTACTCTCGGCCGCCATTTTCCATCAATAGTCATATGTTTTGTCTCCTCGCCGTCCGTCACCATAACCATATTGAAATGTAAACATTTTCTATTTTATAAATGAATAGCTCGGTTTAAAAAAAATTATAGTATTCCAAAGTACTAGTATTGGATGTTAAAAAAATATTTTCCAAAAAAAATGTTTCGTTTTGTGTACATTTCATTGAATGTGTGATGGAAGGAATCTTTCTTTAACACTATGTATGCAAATCCCTTATTGTAACAAGGTCCTCATCTAAGACAACAAACAATAATGAAAAGTAAACTAGATTTATTTCAACCCCTGAAACAAGGTTGTTGAAATCATCTACAACGAAAGGCATTCCAAGTCTCTATTGTCACAGAGATTCTCGAGTAAAGTTGGGCAATTGTTAAACGAAATTCAGAAATTCATGTATTCATAACTTTGGAATTGTATCTTTTGCAAAATATGAAATATTATAACAAAGAAAGTTAGTTAAGATATACCAAAATATATCTTTGTAGTCATACAGTCAACTAGAATATTTTAATAAGCACATAGAAAACGTCTGGTAATACGTTTTTAAAAGAACGTAATTTTTTTTGAATCGTTTTGGATAAATCATAATCGATTTCTGGTGTTTAACTGATTAACATTACAAAAATTCTAGATTGCTTATAGATATAATTTTAAATAAATTAATTTGTTAACGGTATAAGAACTTACTTAATTACTTTTTTGCACCCTAGGGTCTAAAACTACTACTTTATTCCTACGTGCCCAAAGTGCCACTTTTAATCCCAAGTGACTAGAGTAAAACATCTCAATTGGATTAATAGCGCTAGTTTGTTAAATACCAGTACTTGCATTCAAGTAGGCATACGCCCTGGGGTTCCAATCCCAACGGTGACGGTTACTTCTTTACATTAATTTACTCTTTAAATTTTTGTTGTAAATGTTTATCTGAACTTGTATTTTCATAATGTTTATTATTTGCCCATTGATTATTTTATTATTATATTTTCATGGTCAATACTTATTTAAATTATAGAGGTCTTGGGTGATTTAATAAAATTTATTGTAGCAACCCTTACTATGTAGAAGTTCATCTCACTAAGAACATTAAAAACTTAAACTTTTTAACGAAACTTCTTTTATTTAAAAAATTTCTTTTTAAAAATTTAGTGACAGCTGTTTTGCTAGCATTATCATGTCAGATTGACATGTTGAAGTTACATTTTTGTTTTCTAACCCCTTAGTTACTAGCGTTACATTTATGTAACAGCAGATGGGTTCTACTTTTGTCTTCTCAATTTGGTAACCAAACTCATACTAGGTTGCAATATTGGCAGTTTCCCCTCTATAGAGCGGGTCACAGTTATTATGCAGCATTGCGTTACTATTATGATTTAAATGTTGACTAAATTATTCATTTGAAAATCGTTTAGTTAGTAATTAAGAATATTTATAATTATGCTTTTAGATAAATTTTACGCGTTTAAAGGAAAATATTGTAAATTCGCTAAAATATTCAAATTTTATACGTTTCATTATCACGTATAAAGAAATAAA
The DNA here is from genome assembly GCA_035357415.1 of Ophraella communa. Classification (NCBI taxonomy): domain Eukaryota; kingdom Metazoa; phylum Arthropoda; class Insecta; order Coleoptera; family Chrysomelidae; genus Ophraella; species Ophraella communa. The sequence goes on from CM068994.1 coordinate 2,923,283, forward strand.
TGAATACAGCGGCCTTATAAAAGACCTTTGTCAAATTATGAAATAATAATATAATAATATAATTAATAATAAAAATATGTCAATAATAATAATATATACATAAATTACAAGACGAGTGGTAAAAAAGTCAGTTGTCATCTAAATTTTAAGGGAGAACGATTAACAGAGAAAAGCTAATGACATCTTGCCGACGTTTCGATGATTTTTCCGAGGATTTTTCTTCTTCTGGCGGGTTGTTGTAACAAACAAAATATAGAATAAGTAATTGAATTAATAAGTACGTATTTTAACTTGAATTAAAATTAAACTTTAAAAATGACAATGATTAGCAGGTAATAACTAAAATAAATGAAAATTGAATGGAACATTTGAGGGTTAAGAAATATATTACTGATCTTTATCGTCATCCAAGTCTTCATCTTCATCGTCTTCATTTAGATTTATTATTATTGGCTCAATGTCTTCCATTAAATGATCTGTTTGCCACATCTTTTCCTCTGTCTTCTCTACCTTTTTTTCATAATTAGACCACTGCATTGGGGTTACTTGCGAATACGCTGTTTTTATGAGTTTTTCCACATCCTCTTTTTTAAAAGTACTATTATTACGAGCCACATATCCTTTCACTTGGCTCCACACCATTTCAATAGGATTTAATTCGCAATGATAAGGTGGTAATCGTAGGACTTTTCTTAGGTCGTACTGCTCTCTAAACGCGTTTGCAGTAGCCAATAACTCTGTTTTTAAATAATCATCCTCGAAGTAAATCTCTTTTTCCAGTAGCCAGTACTTTATTTGTTCCTTATTCCAAGTTGTCTTTGGAAAAAGTAACTTCGCCAAATGGTATGACGCATTATCCAACACTACAACATTCTTTGATCCGTTTTTCGGCAAATTAGGGATCAATTGATCATTTGTGCCTTTAGGCGATTATATCAGCTCTTTCTATTAGAATCGAGTCTCTTCCTTTCTTTCCATAAACAAACCCCATATCGTCAAGCAAGCGTCTTAGCGTACTTTTAGAAAAATTTGGTACATTTTCGTCTGAATTTATTTTAGCAAGAACTTTTGCCAGTGTTGGTGGAATATTTTCGGAGTAGAATTTATGCACAGCTTTTCGTATTTGCGATTGGATACCTTCATCGTAGGTGATCAGTCTTGAATTCGACTGGCTGCTGTTCCGTCTTCGTTTTTTTGGCGATGTCAAAGGTCCAGTAGCGGCTTCGCTTTTCAGATTATACACTGTTCTCACACTAAGGCCAGTCATTTCAGAAATCAGTTCTATTTTCGCTGTCACACTTTTTTTTGTACGTTAAAATATTCAATAAAAGCCTCTTGGTTTGACGATGAAGATTTTCACCTTGTTTAAATTTTTCAAACGGTGCTGCTAACTGCATGGCTGTTGTTTCAATAATGCTCTTTCGTTTATTAGCAGAAACAGATAGGTACCTGCCTATGTTATTACTTACCTGTACATTTACTTACCTCTACATTCCAGGAATATTACATAACGGTTTACGGAGGATCAAGGGATCATACAGGTAAAAATAATTAGCATCTTTGTAATTAAATAATATTTTCACTGGCAATAGGATTAGGATTTGTCTTAAAGATTTAGTAGAGACCTAAATAATAAATCAAGTGATCAGGTATATACTGATTACAATCTACATAAATAGATTTGAATTCCATTTTTTAATAATATTTATTAAATAGAATACATCTGTTTTGCAAAATTTATAATAAAACGTTTCTACGAAAATACATTGGCTGAGTTAATTGTGGTTCAAGCCGTAACCAAAGCGGCAACAGTGTTGAATATTCGCCCATAAGATTTACATTGGCCTATGCCGGCCACGCTGCATAATAACTGTGACCCGCTCTATAGATACATTAGATAATATGTGGTAACTAAATTTGAGTCAATAAAGAGTAAGTATAAATTTATTATTTCTTCGTGTAGACTAAAAGTTCACACTTACATGTATACAAATATAGTTAATTTATATTGTTTATGCATGTGGCGTTTCGAATTTTACTTTATACTCCAGTTATTACCGTGCAAATCAGTGTGTTACGTATATGTAACGCTAGGAGCTGATGTAAGCTCTTGTTTTTCCCTATCGATTTGTATCTTCCAAAATTAATTTTGTTAGTTTTTTTTCCAGGTACGTATCATGAGAACTGATACCTACATCTTTATTGTGTTTTCACAGGGCTCTTGCTTCCATTCTCCAAAAAGATTTGAATTTCCAAGAAGCACTGGATATAGCTTTTGGTGATAGTGACAATATCGGAAATCCTGTCGATACAATCTTCATAGCTTCCCCAGACCCCGCAGTTCTTACGGATGAAGACTCCGGAGATGAAAATAGAATTAAAAAGTATAGAAACTAAACTAAATTCGTGATTTTTAAAGTATTTTATCCTAACCTACTTTCTGAAAGGTAAGCTACCAAACAAATTAAAAATTAACATGACGATATCACTCGTATCGAAATTTTCACTTAACCTGACCAATCACAACTCCTTGTTTTCAACGACATAACCAATACCGATCGTAAAGCAAAGTTTTGACGTTTGTCAAAAAATTATTGTAACTGTACTGACCAATCATTTGTTTGTGATATCTATGGACTCGTGCTGTTTTTAAGCAACTTAGTTGTAAAGCTTAAAGTGAAGTCTTTGGGAGATTCGTTTGTAACTAACCTTACAGTTCCTTCTTGAAATGTACCTCGCCCAAAAATTTATAATTTCCCCCTCTTTAATTTTTTACGACGAATCATACTTAAATTAAAGTATTTTCTGAAGAGCCAATAAGAAACGAATTAACACTAAATTGCTAATTAATCCTTAACTACTAAAATCTTCATTTAAATATTTTTACATGTTTTTAAAAGTTTTATATACAATGACATTATTTTTTAATTTTTTTATACAGCCAGGAAAATGCCCACTTTTGTAATAAGATAAATAGGTGGAAATAACAGCACGCGTTTGTATGGAACTTATGAAACAAGAGTAATAGGTAGAAATAACTAAACACGAGTTTCAGCATTTTTTGAAATTTCAACTTATAAAGGGGTTAGAAGTTCGTATAAAAGTTTGTCATTACTTATGTAATTCGTTTCTAACTTTGTAATAGGACTTATAAGTAGTAGGTAATAACTTTCAATCTCTAAAAGGCTGAAAAAGTTATTTGAAGTATGTATTAAATCTCATTATTTCGTATGGAATCCAATTTAAACTGCCCAATAATAGATAAAAATAACTAAACAGGTGTTTTGGAATTTTTAAAATTCCTAACAGAGATTTTAAGTTTGTAAGAAACTTTGCCAAGAAAAAGGAGAAAACAGCGTAAAGTTTGTTTATCATTTATTATGCAAAACGCTTCAAACTTTGCGAATAAACTATTAAGTATAAATTACTCAACACCTGTCTTAAAATTTGGAATTTCGACACCTACAAGGATAAAAGAGGGGGTTAGAGTATGAGTAGTGGTTTGATTTATACATTTTCTCTCCGTTTTTCAGTGTAACTTTAATAGTTCTAATATTATTTGTGATACTTTTAGATGTAATTAGTTTATTTTATTTTATTGTTGTTCTTTATAATTTGTAAAAAGAATTGTTTGTATATTAGGGTTACCTATTTCAATAAAGATATTTGAATTATTTTCTGTTTTATTTGTATTTTGTAGGGTTTATTAAACTCAAACCTGGGTTCAATTGCGTCACCGGCCGCCTGTAGCAGAGGCGCCGCAGTGAGTGCCTCCCTCCACAGGCCCAGTCTCAGTTGACTCATTCTTACCTCGGGGTTTACACCAGCCGTGCGCAATCGTAGCATGGCCATTAGCGCAACTTCCTTGACGTGCAGGTCGAAAGGTGTCAGACCAGTAACCAATTCCATTGAAGCGGTTGGTGTTGTTCTCATGGCTCCTGTGATGTTCAGACAAGCCATTCGTTGTATTTGATACAGTTTTTGGATGGCCGTTGTTTGTAGAGTTTTAGGTCCCCATGCAATAGCTCCGTACGTTAGCATAGGTCTTATTATTGCTGTGTAGATCCAGGTGACTACACGGGGCGAGAGACCCCATGTGCGTCCCACTGTCCTCCGACACTGCTCATAGGCCACATATGCTCTTTTTGCTCTGTTCTGAATATGCGAGTTCCATGTTAACTTCCTGTCGAGGGTAATACCGAGGTATTTCACATCTTCAGCGAAGTTTAGTTTGCTTTTGAAGATTTCGGGAGGTTTCAAGCCCGATAAGCTTCTTTTCCTAGTGAAAAGGACCATCTCTGTCTTCTTGGGATTGATCGACATGTTTCTATTAATTTGAGGCTATCCTGCGCTCTATCGCACAGTGTGTTCAAAAATTTGCCGGTCTGCAAAGATAATGTCATCTGCATATGCAATTGTGTAGAAACCATTATTGTTGAGGTGATTAATCAGGGTATCCAGGACTATGTTCCAAAGTAAATGTCTACATTAACATATATAGAGTTATATTATATCATGACGTATCCCTTCCATTATTTTATATTAATTAGTTATTTTTACAATTTTATCGTCGACGATTAACTGAAAACACTGGTAAATAAAATAAACCGGAATGTAAAACGACAAAGAGTTCTTTCTGGAAATTGGTATTCGTTCGGACCCTTTTTAGCTATTATGAACGGAGATTTTATTGTGGAGCCAGCCCAGGTCGTTTAACTACATTTTTATTGGTTATTTTAGTTAACATCTTACAGTTTGCTTTGTTCGATAAGTTTTCTGAAAACACTCTAAATCATCTGGCGAATGTCTCTATTGTAAGCCACAAAAAGAAGTTACGATACGAGAAATATAAAAAATGAAGAAAGTAATTTCGATTTTATTGTTTTTGAATGGAATTTAAAAAAATATCATAAATCAGTTGGTACACTTTAAAACAAATTATAACGTTCGTGATTTAGCAGTGTTACCAGTATTTTAATGACAAATTGAAAACGTTTATTTTTCAGATATATTATTATAAATTAGGAATGTCATCTACCAAAAAATTAAATTTTCGCTCGATTATCGTTTATATTAATAAAAATGCAGATTGTCATCTTCATAAATTATAGAACAAATTCATTTTTAGCTAAACAGACTATTTTAAAAAATAATCTTGAAACAAGTCCATCTTTGATTTTAATTTACCGTATTTTAAAATTATATTCTAATATACAGTCTAATCACCTTCGAGTATATAATGACCGTCATATTTTTTAAATAAAACTCCCCCATTAGGTCTCAACTTTCATTACCATTACTGGACGAACGAATCTATTAAAATTATGTATAGTTGATACAATATTAATACCGACCCACGTCACTAATAAGAAGTTAAATTAAAAATGTATTTTTGTGCTTATATAATATTATACTTATGCAAATTTTACTTATGATTTAAATCCAAAATATAAAGTACCTCATCAAAACAAAATGTAATATTAATCTAATTTGATTATGAAATTAACTTTCAATATAGATGCCATTGACAAAAGGGCTAATTTTTTCAATAAAATTGTGTTTTGTTAAACGGTTACTTGTTTTGTGTTCTCTTTATAGTGTATTTGAAAATCAAGAGAGAGTAAATTCCCAGAAATGTTTTGCAGTTATCAGTGTTAAAGGCAGTAAACCATAGACGTGCGTTTTCAAAATTAAAATAATATGGAAATAGAAATATTTAATTTGTTTTAGTTATTTATACCTAGATTACCAATTTTAGATAGATAAACATAATTCGTAAGTAGTAATTTAATTTGGGTAAAATGAAGAAAAAGTCAATATTATTTTAGGCATTTTGTTTTAGGCATGAATATGTTTATTTACAAAATATGTATATAATATGTACAGATAATTACAATTACTTATAAATTAATATGAGGAGCTAAAAAAACAATTAAGTAGGTATATGAGAAAAAAAACCAACCGCAAGGATAAAATTTGACGAGCAACATGCAAAAAATACGACAATATTAAATCTTAAAAAATAAAAATCTAAAAATAAAATTAAAGTACATAAATTAATAATTTTAAAGTTATGGTTCCTCGCTCTCTGTGTCAGAAGATTCACCATCTGATTCTAGAGAAATTACAATGGGCTCTAGCTCCCACATTTTTTTTTTCTATTTCTATAACGTGTCTAATACATTTTTTCCAATTTTCACTTGTTACTTCAGATATTGCCTTATTGAAGAGATTTTTAACATCTGATAATTTAAAATGGCAACATAACCTTTAACTTGAGCCCATGTCAATTCTATCGGATTCAGCTCACAATGGTAGGGTGGTAAACGAAGGATTTCAATTTCTCGTTTTTTGGCTACCTCCTCAATATTATATTTTTAGCAATAGTTAACAATTCTGCCCTCAGCATTGTATTGTCAAAGGCTAAATTTTTAGAAGATAACCATTTTGCAATTTCATTCTTTTTCCATTTAGTGGTTAGTAAAGGTTCAAGTAATCTGGAGTGGTAACTTGCATTGTCCATTACAATAACCGATCCTTTTGGTATGAATTGAATCATATGTTCAAAATATTCCTCAAACACATCTCCATTCATTTCTTCGTGATAATCAACGGTTTTTTTTTATTCAAATAAGAGTAAACCATTCTCAAGAAAACCGTTTGTACTGCCTATATGACAAATAATTAATCTTTTACATTTTCCTATAGGTTCCTTAAAACCAGTAGTATATCCTTCTAGAAAAGCTTGATGGGATGATTTTATATTTTTGTCTTTCCAAACTCTTCCTACACAATGTCCTTCATTAACCCATGTTTCATCTAAATAATAAATGTTTTTATTTTGAGCTTTAACTTGTTGTATTCTTCTGAGGTACTGTCTTCTCCAACATACAATTTCTTCAGAATCAATTAGCATTGAGTGTCTGCCCATTTTTTCAAATTTAAAGTTTAACTCATGTCAAATTTGACGAGTGAAAAGTTTATTTGTGGGGTCTTTCCAAATTATTGATTTTTTAACGTTTTAAAAAGCCAAAGTAACGTGTAAAATGATGAGTGATGATGACTGTTCCATTTCTGGAACCCCCCAGAGCTCACGGAGGCAGTGAATGCTGCATCATTGGAATTTTTACCAGTAAAATATAGAAATAAGTATAACTATGCATACAACCGCTTCATGGACTACCCTACGAATAAAAATACAACTTCTTTCTTGGAAAATGTTGTATACTTCTTGGAGCTTGTTTCTAAGATGAAATCTTTAACTTTATGGGCCAAGTATTCAATGCTGAAGGCAACCCTTGCAATTAGACATGATGTGGATATATCTAAATATTCAAAACTTCGGACATTCCTTAAACGGCAAACACATGCCTTTAAGCCAAAAAAATCCAAGATTTTAACTAAAGAAGAAATAAACAAATTTATTCAGGAAGCTCCAGATAAGGAATATTTAATGATTAAAGTAACTTACAAAACTTCAAATTATATTTGGATTCTTTACATGCTTATTTATTGTTAAAGGTAGCTGTAATATTGGAATTTCCGGAGCTTGCAGAATGGATGAGCTGGTTAAAATGACTGTACAAGATATACAAGACCTACTATCTAAACTTTTAATTACCATACCGGATTCAAAAACCAATACATCAAGATCATTTATAGTAAACGAAATGTACTTAAATCTATACCGCAAGTATGTCTCTTTAAGATCAAGAGACATGAATACCACTCGGTTTTTTTTTAAGTACCAAAATGAAAAAGGTTGTAGACAGGTAGTAGGAATTCACCAATTTAGAAACATGCCTAAAATAGTGGTCAGTTATTTGAATTTGCCAAACTCGAAAGAATATAACTGCCAGAGTTTTCGTCGGTCTTCTGCGACAATGCTTGTTGATTCTGATGGAGATATTACTAGTTTAAAGAGGACTGGGTGGATGGAAATCAACAAACGTCGCTGAAGGATATATAGAAGAGTCTCTTACTAATAAGGAAGAAGTGACAAATAAAATTTTCACAGCAGAAAAAAATCAAGAAAGTAAATCTAATATTTGTAATACTGCAGTAACGCCCAATATTAGTTATTGTCATACAAATAAAATTATTAGTTTGGAAAATATTCAACAAAATAATGCTATTAGTTCCTAAGTTCTTCCAGTTTTCAATACTTGTACTAATTGTCAAATAACAGTAAATATAACAAATAATAAGTAATAATTTTTAAATATAATGTTAGCCTTGTTTGTGCTGAAAGTTTTAAAAATAAATTTGTTTAGGAAAAAACCTGTTCGCATTTATGTTCTAAAGTTGACTTACAACAATCAAGTTGGAGAACTTTTTCTTTCAAATATGTTGTCAAAAATGTTATTATTTCTTACCGATTTTCGGAAAAATATATTTTACATCTTGTCCTTTACTGTGATAAAAATAATGTACCTTCAACAAGTTATGATTAAAAATCTATTTTTAGCGTCAAATGGATTATACAGTTTATTTACTATGCCTAACAATGTTGTTATCTTATTTATTATACTTTTTCTTATAACCAGACACAAAATATATTCTTATAATTTAAAAATGCGGTCCGCCAAATTTTGTATATTGCCCAACCATATTTTACTTTTCAGTTAGTAAGTTGAAAGCGAGCAAAAAAAATCTACTTCAATCAACAATCCTCGAAGTTGAAGAAGTTTTAAGAGAATAAGAATGGTAAAAGTTAGTTTTTCGGAATCTTCTCAATTTATCTCTCGCCTTGGTTGTGGTTTTGACTGAGATTAATTAATTTAATTTTTGCGAAGTCCGTATCGACAAAATCCTTGATATTAAACTAGTTTAGGTCTCAAACAAAAAATAAGTTGGCTAATAAAACTTTAAATTCATCAGTGTAGGTTTGCTCGATTTCGATCAGTTAAAAAAATTCTATAATATGTGCAATACTTATTTATTCTTTTTATAAATAAATTATTAAAACAGCTGTCTGCAAAAAAGTCAGTTTTATTCAATAAATACAATAATTTTTTAATAAAAAAAAGAATTTTCTGAACACTAAACAAATGACTAACAAAATTTCACAAACACATTAAGTTATTGTAAAGATTAGCACGATATATTTTTTTCCTAGTTTTTCTAGATATTTCCTCAGTTTACTAATCTAAGAGGAAAATATCCCCAGGAAACTGCCATGATTTAAATTTATCGAGGAAATTGTACCAGAATAAAATAATAACTTTTACAGTTTAAGAGATGCTCCTTTGTATATTTCAGACCCCTACATACTCTAATAGCTTTTTAGCTTCGAAATCTACCTTATCATCCAAAAAAATTCCCACATGAGCCTTACCCCAGACAAAGTTTTTACAAATATTTTTACACTTAAGATATACTAAGGTTTTGTTGTTGAATTTTTTTTCACTACTAGCCTTTGACTCTAAAAAAATACAAGAGCTACTTCATGAGAATTAAATCTCACTCTATTTGACAGAATGTGGGGTTAACTGATGCAAAGACAAAATGAAATATTTTCCCTTATTTGATTAATAGTAATAACCACATACTTATTCCAAAAACAAAAGACTTATCCATGCATTTTTAAAGCGATTTTTATAATATAATACTGGATACACCACAGAGATAGTGAAGGGAAATATAGAAACTTTTACTCCCCTTTTAACCGATCTGATTAATGATATTTTTGATAGGGGTATTTTTCCAAATGAGTTAAAAAAAGCCCTAGTAACACCGATATTTAAAAAAGGAAGCAAAACAATAATGTCCAATTATAGGCCAATCAGTTTAATAACAACTTTCGCAAAAGTCGCAGAAAAAGCTTTAAATTGCCGTTTGAAAAATTACTTAAATAGATATAATATTATTTCCAATAAACAATTTGGTTTTCGAGATGGGCTCTCAACTAATGATGCTATCTCAGAGTTGTTAAAAAAAATTTATAATTCAGTGGACTCTAAAAAACCATGCCTCACCGTATTTTTGGACCTAGCCAAGGCCTTCGACACTGTTCATCACAAGCAGTTGTTGGATGCGTTGGGGGATGCTGGGATACGAGGAAAAACTCTAAAACTTTTCGAAAGTTATTTACAAAATAGAAATCAAAGAGTTAAAGTGAATGACGTTATCAGCGGCGAAAGACAAATAGAGACTGGAGTCCCTCAAGGAACTATTTTGGGTCCCACTTTATTTACAATTTATGTAAACAGTCTATATAGTCTTCAAACCACGGGAGAAATTGTGAGCTTTGCTGATGACACAGCGATTTATTATGAAGCAGAGACATGGGAGGAACTGAAAATAAAAAGCGAGAAGGACTTAAACAAAATTGTCGATTGGTGTGCTCACAATAAACTCACTATAAACTATAGTAAATCCTTTGTATTACCCTTTTCAAGTTACAATAACAACTTACCTCAATATAATGATATATGCCTAACTTACAATAACCAGGAAATAAAATTAGAAATAAAAAGAGAAATAAAATATTTAGGTGTTACACTGGATAGCCATCTACGTTGGGATGCCCATATAAACAATTTAACAAATACCTTGAGACTTCTTCTATTTAAATTTAAATATCTAAAAAATATATTAAATGTTACACACCTCAGAATAATCTATTATGCTTTAGTACAAAGTCGGTTGCAATACGCCATTATCTGTTGGGGTGCTACAACAAAAAACCACATAACTAAACTGGAAGTACTACAAAAGAGAATACTAAAAATAATACACAATAAAAAGGTTAGATTTCCAACAGATGAGTTATACCAGGAAGTGAAAATAATGGATCTAAGACAACTATACATATACTGTGTTATAATGTTAATCTACAAAAATAAAGAAATTTTGTTAAACATAACACATAGCTACAATACAAGAAGTAAGAATGAAGGAAAGGCCTATACTCACCTTGTTAACAAAACAATAGCGCAACGATTTTTCATTTATTTAAGTGCAAAAATTTATAACTATCTTCCGGAAATGTACAGAATATATATAAAAACAATTAATTCTACAACTTTATTTAAATCTATTATAAAAAATTTATTATAAACTCTGATAGAAACACCCAAAGAGATCTAATTGATTAAAGTTTAAAAAGAAATCTTAACGTAAAATAACTCCAAGCCGCGTGATGAAAATGCTTTCAAAACTCAAAACTCCTCAAAAATAAAAATCTTTAATGAAAAAGTATAAAACAAATATGAAATAGAAAAAAAAAATATTATTATTGTCTAGGTAAATTTTTATTTTAAGATGTATCCCTTATTAGCTATAGTTTATTGTAATTGTTATTTATGTCTAGGTAAACTTTATTTTAATATGTATCTCTTTTAGTTATAGTAATTCGGCAGCCCATGTGCAACCATATGGTCATAAATGGGCACTATATTGCTACACTATAAGACATTCATGTGATATTTTTCTGATTGTATATTTTTGTCGAAATAAAGATTATTATTATTATTATTATTATTATTTATGAAACAAAATCATCTCCCATTTCTGGGGTATATAACCTATTTCACTGGCATGTCATATGAAACATGTAAAAAGATTTTATTGGTTTTAAAAACTAATATTTGAAAAAATAGAATGGCAGTGGTTAAAAAAATGTTATAGCAGCCACGGATCCATTAAAGGGCTCGGATTTGTATAATCCGAATGTTTTTTGGGGATGTGGCAATAAAACCAAAGTGTACTCTTTTTAGAATTTATTAACCGAGCTTTCGAACCTCTATGGGTTCATTTTCAAGGTATATCTAAGTGAGATTATAAGTAAAACGGTGTAAAAAATTGTAATAAATGTGACATGTGTACTAAAAAACTCAAAAAACAATATTGTCTAGGGTTAAATGATACAGGTAAAATAATGAACTTCCACAAAATAAGATATGGTACAGTTACTTTTATAATAGTGTTGTGCGAGTACGCCCCTGGCGCTATGACCCAGACGCGAAGCAGACGGAAGACGCGAGAATCTTCGAGAATATACGACGTCCGATGGGCGAAGCATCTAGACTCGAGACGATCGAGAATAGACTGGAGTATGCTGGAACAATACTTACCTATATAAAGGACCGATTTGAATATTGTTAGTTAGTTAGTTAGTAGTATGTTGTTAGATAAATGCGATTAGAAATGTTGTCTTATATAAATTAAAGTATTGTAAATAAATTGTGTTATATAAATTAAACAGTGTTAGTGATTTAAATAGTATAAAAATAAATTAAAAAGACTAGTAAAAATAAATAAACGTTACAATAGATTTCATTTCCTGTAAAGTATATAAAAAAATTGCAATGTAATACAAAAAAATTACGAAATATTACTTTAATATAATGAAAGAAAAGTGAGGGAAGTAATATAAGAAAAATCTTTATACCATTGCCAAATTGTATATTTTTTAAAAGAGGTCTTAATTAAAAATAATTTCTTTTTAATTAAAGGTCTTTGTACACCTGTAAATTAACAAAAATATTATTTTTAGTTAGGGCAAAACATATAATTGACTTCTGCTTTAGTTATTTCCTCTTCTTTCTTAAATTGGATTCTGGGTCTTACAATTTACTTTTTTGGTCCATTTCCATTTCTTTTATAAAACAGATTGCCATAAATTTATTTGGTAATTTATGTTGAACCAGCAGAACTTTAATTTTTAAAGTCTTGAAATATCATAATAAAATTGGTGTATTTTAAATACTTTTTCCATATTTTTTTTATTATATTTATTCTAAAGGAGATGGTAAATCTTTACAAGGCAAAAAAGATCCTTGAAAGATATAGATGTTTGATTTTTTAATAAAATGAAAGTTTGTGTCCAGCTGAATATTTTTTTTATAAACACGGACAGTGAACAGGGAACGAACTATTAGATTTTCTTAAATTAATTTAATCTACAAAATGTAAATATACTGAAGCTTTATGGTATTTACAAAGAATGCAATCTATACCATGTAATGCCGCTAATAACATTTTGGTCGATGCGGCTTTATAAGATATATCTTATATCAATACCAAAACATGTATAATTTCATAGTAGAAAGTCACCACAGATATGCGATTGTTACTTGAGGGACAATTCTTAAAACATATCTGCTTACTTGAAAAGTGACTAAGGACGATTTTTAAAATTAACTTACTCAAAAAAAGCTAGAACGAAGTGTTAGCGGAGTTCGGCCAGTATACTGTATTTGAAAATCAAGAGAGAGTAAATTCCCAGAATAAAGACTAATTCGGTATGCAAAACTATAGTACAGTACGTGCGGTAAAACTTTAATATTTGTAATGCATTCTAAATTGTTTTTGTTAATTTCAATAAAAAATTTATTAAATCACATTTATTAAATCACACTATCACATTATTTTATGATCTTTCATTGTTACTACAGTAGGCCTAAGAGGATTAACGTGCGTCATAGGCGTAACCAGATTAGAAAGGGATAATTGTTATTTAACGACCTCCGAATGGCAACAGCTTCTAATGACAGATCTTTTGACTTAAATAGTGCATATTTTTCTAGAAATGCAGTTATTTGATTTTCGATAAACATGACAAATAGTAGTGACTAAAAATGGAAGCAGTTTGTGAGTATTAGCAGTGAAAAAATTAAAACTAGACCATTTATCGCTCAATGAAAAGAGTGCTGTAGTGAATGTGTACCACTATTTTAAACATCAAAATCCCTCAAACACTATTGACAGGGTAGTTGAAACAACATCTAAGGCAATGGGATATGGAAAATCTACAATATATAGAGTTCTAAAGGAGGAAAAATCAGGTGGAGTAACCTCAACAAAGCCGAAACCATGTAGACAAAAACTATTAAAAGTCAACGTGGACGAGTTTTTTAAAAATGCTATTCGTAAGCTTGTTCACTCATTTTTTATAAACAAGCAAATACCAACTTTGGATAAAGTTTTGCAAGCCATTACGAATGATGTTGATTTACCCACAATAAGCCGGGATAAACTATGGAAAACGTTACATGAGTTAAACTTTAAATTTGAAAAAATGGGCAGACACTCAATGCTAATTGATTCTGAAGAAATTGTATGTTGGAGAAGACAGTACCTCAGAAGAATACAATAAGTTAAAGCTCAAAATAAAAACATTTATTATTTAGATGGAACATGGGTTAATGAAAAACATTGTGTAGGAAGAGTTTGGAAAGACAAAAATATAAAATCATCCCATCAAGCTTTTCTAGAAGGATATACTACTGGTTTTAAGGAACCTATAGAAAAAGGTCAAAGATTAATTATTTGTCATATAGGCAGTACAAACGGTTTTCTTGAGAATGGTTTACTCTTATTTGAATAAAAAAAAAACCGTTGATTATCACGAAGAAATGAATGGAGACGTGTTTGAGGAATATTTTGAACAGATGATTCAATTCATACCAAAAGGATCGGTTATTGTAATGGACAATGCAAGTTACCACTCCAGATTACTTAAACCTTTACCAACCACTAAATGGAAAAAGAATGAAATTGCAAAATGGTTATCTTCTAAAAATTTAGCCTTTGACAATACAATGCTGAGGGCAGAATTGTTAACTATTGCTAAAAAACATAAGCAAAATTATAAAAAATATAATATTGAGGAGATAGCCAAAAAACGAGAAATTGAAATCCTTCGTTTACCACCCTACCATTGTGAGCTGAATCCGATAGTATTGATATGGGCTCAAGTTAAAGGTTATGCTGCCAGAAATAACACTACTTTTAAATTATCAGGTGTTAAAAATCTCTTCAATAAGGCAATATCTGAAGTAACAAGTGAAAATTGGCAAAAATGTATTAGACACGTTACAGAAATAGAAAAAAAAAATGTGGGAGCTAGATAACATAATTGATATTACTATAGAGCCCATTGTAATTTCTCTAGAATCAGATGGTGAATCTTCTGACACAGAGTGCGAGGAAACATAACTTTAAAATTATTAATTTATGTACTTTAATTTTATTTTTAGATTTTTATTTTTTAAGATTTAATATTGTCGTATTTTTTGCATGTTGCTTCTCAAATTTTATCCTTGCGGTTGGTTTTTTTTTTCTCATATACCTACTTAATTGTTTTTTTAGCTCCTCATATTAATTTATAAGTAATTGTAATTATCTGTACATATTATATACATATTTTGTAAATAAACATTTGCCTAAAACAAAATGCCTAAAACAATATTGACTTTTTTTTCATTTTACCCAAATTAAATTACTACTTACGAATTATGTTTATCTATCTAAAATTGGTAATCTAGGTATAAATAACTAAAACAAATTAAATATTTCTATTTCCATATTAATTTAATTTTGAAAACGCACGTCTATGGTTTACTGCCTTTAACACTGATAACTGCAAAACATTTCTGGGAATTTACTCTCTCTTGATTTTCAAATACACTATAAATTTACGCACATATAAGGTACACTATTTTTCTACAAGTGTGCTAATGGTATATTAAACAACGCATTTCATATGGCTTTCTGTTATGACACGAGTTCAAGTTTAAAAAACGATTCGCGAAGTGGTGTCACAACAACCATATGAAATAAGTTGTTCATAATATTTTTTTATGTTTTGCCATTTTATCATTCTTTAAATTAATTTATTATTTGTATGTAAATTACGAAAATATTGCTTTTAAAAAGTATGTCGGTAGCACTGTGTGATTTATAACATTTGACACTTTTGAAATATACATTATCAAATGTTAATGTTTTAAAATATTTTAAAATGAATATCACACCAATAACACGGGACAACATGAAATTTGACTTTGATTGCAAAGCATTAAATTTCGGTAGTTTAGGTCGTAATAAAACGGAAAAAAATATATGGCATGAAAAACTTTGCTTTTGTGCTTAGAAGACTGATTGAACGAAATGTTTAAAAATTTCGAATTTTAATTTTTGATTGAAAATAAAACTATTGAAATAAAAATGTTTATTAATTTTTACTATCACATTAGCTTACAGAAAAGTGGAAAATAACTTAAAAGTGCACACTTTTACTTTTTCTTTTATGTTCATAGCTACTTTCTCTCAATAAACCCCAAATATAGTCGCCCATCATGTTTTCATTGTATTAGCCTTGATAGCGTTGTTCAAAATTCATGATGTCCTGATGGAAACGTTCTCCTTGCTCTTCGGAATAGGCTCCCATATTGTTTTTAAATTTATCCAAATGAGCATGCAGCATATGTACTTTTAATGACATCCTGCAGCCCATGGCCTTAAAATTTGTAAGCATATCCTCAACCAACTTTTAGTAGTTTTCAGTTTTATTATTTCCTAAAAATCCAGAAACTACTGCTTTTAAACTGTTCCAACTTGCTTTTTAAGTACGATTCAGCAACGTTGGAAATTTTTCATCGGCGAAAATCTGTCTTATTTGCGGACCAACAAAAACCCCAGCTTAAACCTTTACTTCCGATAACTTCGGAAAAAATTTTTTTAAGTATCCAAAAGCTTCTGAAGTTTCATCCAGTTTTTTAACAAATTGTTTCATCAACCCTAACATAATGTGCAAAGGCGGCATTAACACTTTTTCCTCTTCAACAATCGGCTCAAATTTGACTTTCTGTTTTCCGACACACAATTCTGTTCTTACAGGCCATGACCGTTGAATATAGTGTTTAGAATCCGCTCTGCTATACCACAAGCACAAATAACATGGCCACTTTGTATATCCACCCTGTAGCCCCATTAAAAATCCCACCATTTTAAAATCTCCAATCAGCTCTCAGTTATACTCACGATACTTTACAGATTCAAGCAAAATTTTGACACTTTCATAATTTTCTTTAAGATGTACTGAGTGAGGAATTGGAAGAGACGAAATTTTATTTTTACTTTTTTTAGAGCTGTCAATGAATAAACGCCATTCGCTAGGGACACAGGGTATGCCAATTGCTTCAAACATACCTAATGTCATTACAAAAACAAAGTCCATCTTCCTTCGTAAAAACCTTGCAAACATTTCATGCCTAGTCCGCTGATCCGTGATCTTAACATCATCAAGCAAATTCTACTGTTTTAACCGAGAGCCTAGAAGCTCTGCTTTATTTTTTGGCAAATTTAAATCTCTAATTAGATCGTTAAAATCTTCTGAAGTAATGAGATAGTGTTTTGGTTGTTTAGGTGTAGGCAAAAACTCCTTATCGGAATTACTTTTATAAGAACTAAAAGATGAGCTACTTTTCTGCGATAATATTTTTGGTGGCTCAGGTACTGGTCGTGTCAGGTCGTGAGCAATTGGAGCAGAAGAAGATTCGAGGTCAGGATATTCAATAGGTTTTGCATTTTTACCTCTACGTCTTTTACTCGGATTCACCATACAAAAGTAGCAGTCAGTAATATGGTCTTTTGGTTCTCGCCAAATTCTTGGTATTGCAAATTTCATAGACCTTTTCTCACCTCGATACCAACCTAAAAATATAAAAAAAAATTAATATGTCTATTTATTTTGGATTCATCGCTTAATTAAATAAAAATTGCTTACCGTCCAAACACCTTTTACAATAATTACAAGCAACATGTGGAGCCCATGGCTTATCTTGATTCCGTACAGGACAGTCAAAATATGCTTCATAGGCTTCACAGAGAACGTGAGATGTTTTTAGTTCATATTTCACGTCTCGAACTTTAATAAATTGACCACATATAAAACAAAATGCATCAGCATCGTATTTGCACTTTCGTGACGACATTTTAAGTTATTCTGGGCTTGTAAATAACACCTGATGGTTGTTTATCACTCGGGTGCCATCTAGCGGCACAGTGTAAACGTTAATACCCCACTTTCTACGCGCGGTCTTTTTAAAAATATTAAAATCAATTAAAATTTATGAAAAAATTGAAAAATGAGTATTCTTATTATAACTATCACAAAAGCAAACTTTATACCGAAAAAAGGTATTTTCTTATCGTGCATAACTAACTGGAAAATAATAGTATAAACTTTAGGACAAAGAACGAAAATTTTTTTGTAGAGTCCTGTATTAAAACATTATATAAGTAAAATATGAAATTCATATTCACAAATACTAACTTAAAAAACAATATAAAAGTAATAAATTACTATTAGTCACAAATGTCATTGTAATTAGTTTTGTCATTAGACAAAACACTCATGTTGCCAATCACTTAAAGCAAAAATTTGCGTGCGAAAAAGTTATATTACGATACGCAAATGCGTTTTATAATGAAGATTGTTACAAGTGCAAAATAAAAAAAAATTATTTTCCGCACTAGTGCGGAAAAATGACTCTTTAAACACCAAAATTAGTGCGGTAAACTGGACTTTTCTGCTCTCTTATAGAAAATGGCTATTTGTGTACTCTCCGCTTGAGGTAGGGAGTTGTCAGCGAGACTTGTAGCGGAGCTCTGGCAATCCGCCTAAACTGTCATCACACAAGATTTTTTCTAAGATCACATTATGCTTTCTCAGACAGTTTTTGGAAGGTATTTATTTTATTTTTTATGGATTCGGTAATATCATTTAGCCACATTACTACTCATTCACTTACCATATTTTTAAGCTGAAGTATGTACCCTCCACGATTTATTAATAAAGCTGCCGACGTTCGTCGAAAGCAATAACCAGTAAATAAATTTTTATCAATTTACATAAATAATTATATAATTTATATAAATTTATATTTATTTAATAGGTACTTGGTATTGGTACTTTGCCCAGTATTCATACAAAGCACCTGATTGAAGCATTTATCTTTGAAGTATCGTAAAAATAAGGGCTGGATAATGTTATTACATTTAATTTGACATTAGTGTATTGAATTAAAATATTTTCTATAATGGAAAATAAAGTTGATTATATTTTCTTTGCCACTATTAATTATTGGAAATGTACGACTTTGATTTGTATCATCTGTATCCCTTAATTCCATTTTCATTATTTCATCCCTACGGCATGTATCAGCGATGGGTACCCATAATTAAGATTACTTGAAAACCATATTTTGAGAAATTCTGTATCAGAATAAAATAAATAGTAAAAAGTTGCTACCTTTCTCAGCAAATGTTAATCGTCAGGTGCAAATCTTATAATAAAGCTCTCCACTTGTTCCTTTGAAAATGTTTGTGACTTCTTTGCTTTATAAACCGCTGCTTCTAACTTTAAAATGCAATTAGTTTAATGTATTAAAATATGTTTATATTATTTTTCACTTGCAAAGAGCTCCGAAGCATAGAATATTGTGACCACAAAGTTAAGGATTTTGGATTTTTTTGCAAAAGTAAGTTAGCAATTTATAAAAAAATATTTTTTAATTTTCTTGGAGCGGCACCAATCCATGAAATATTGTATTGTTTTTCGTATTTACCACTGGTTTTTTGTTATTAGCAAAATATTAAGAAAACTTTTTTAAAAACTAAAAATTTCATGGTCACTATTGCATCTAGGGGCCTACCTTCTGACTGTTAAATTTATACTGAGTAAACTTATTAAAATAAGGTTTATTTTGGTTTAAAATATCTTTAAATATTAATATTTCAAGTACAATATTCAGAAACGGCCTTTATACTTTTATTATGAAATATAAAAAATTAATTATGCAGTATCTCCTGTAGTTTCACCAAATAATTCAGTTATTTTAGTTCATGCTACCATATGCTCTATTGTTGGTTTGTTTAAGAATTGGATAAACCTAGTTTGTAGGTATTCTGTAATATTATTTGTTTAACACTTAAGATGCTAGTAATACATCTTTATTATAATTATTTTTACTTTCTTGTGGTAAATCTTTAAAAAATACTAATATTTCGTC
Source organism: Ophraella communa (assembly GCA_035357415.1). Classification (NCBI taxonomy): domain Eukaryota; kingdom Metazoa; phylum Arthropoda; class Insecta; order Coleoptera; family Chrysomelidae; genus Ophraella; species Ophraella communa. The sequence goes on from CM068994.1 coordinate 2,943,085, forward strand.
ATATTACTTTAGATTACTGCTGCTTCTAATGATCTTTAGATATGTAATATGTACATCTATATTATAATTAACTTTAATTATTTTTTTTATTGTATAGAATTACTTATTAGCTAACATTACAAACGGTTGTGCTTAAATAATTTAACATCTTAAATATTGGTGTAATTAATAAAACAAAATAATTGTTCCAAAAACAGCATTTATTCCTTTAATGTTTTTTGGTATACAACACTATACAACACTAAGTTTTATTTTCTAGCCCGTATTTAAACAGTTTTTATGGTATTTCGACACGAAAAAAGGTAACATACCACACAAACATATATAACGATTGCCCTTGCGATTTATATGCCGATTTTACAAATGCTCTAGCTGCAGTGGGAATTACATCCATTTTAAGTCGAATGAGATACCTTTCGAAATGTACTAAATCTGTGGGATCAAAACGAATTCGATTTAAACTTTTTAAAATTGTTTCCTGATGTTTTTTTTATTATTTTTTTTCACTGCATATATTTCTATGATAAAATTATGTTTAGCTCAACGGGATGCCATTATTAAAATGAACAAAATTATATAAAAAGGGTACTAAATAAACCAAAACTATGCAGGTATAAATTTAACTTACATACAATAACTTACAGTTATAAGTTATTACTATCCAGAGAGGAAATATGTCGCTATCCCAGTAATACGTTTTCCAGATTAGTTTTGACTCAAAAATAAAGAAACAAAGAGCTACGGAGCCTTAACGAAAGCTTTTTTATTTATCTTATTACCGTAAGATTTGGACATCTAAAAATTGTATTACACCACTTTCTTTTTGACTCCTTTATCTTTTTCATCTGTATACACGAGAGACTCTTCCAGCTCTGGGTTTACTTTCCAATAGTACGGCGGTTACCACTTTAAAACAAAATCTGACCAGCATATTTTGCAATGGTTGATTTTAAGAAACCAGTGAATAATCTTACAGGACCACCCAAATCGATTTTCTAACAATGCTAGTTGCCGTTTTTCGCCGCTAATGCAAGTTTCCGGGGAGAGGGCTTTCCACCCGACACGGCGCGTCCCAATGGCTCATAGGGTGTCTCCAGGGGGCGTGGTCTATCAAGGGACTCAGGCTTTTTAAGAGCCTCATGACCGACCAACTCTCGGGATAAGCAATGAATAAGGATCCTGTACGGGAACCCCAATATTTGCTCGCGGATCAAACGGAATAGAGGAGTAAACCTCGATAAAAAACCGGCAGCATGAAGGAGGCAGCCATGTTGTGTGTCTTGAGCAGCGGTAACTACTGCGTCCGGAGGCAACCGTGAAAAAAGCCTAGAAGAGTAAACTTCGATAAACAAGCCGTAATTCACGCTGTTAACTACCGTGGCAATGAATGAATGGCTGCGCGTAAGTCAGTCATTAACAATAGCGATACCTGGTGACCTCCCGGAGTATCCAGCCTTACCAGCACCAACGGGCTCTGCTGTGGTGGACTGTCAATTCCCAGCTACTCGTGGAAGAAAAGGAAAGGAAGGGTATCTTTGGAAAATCCAGGAAGGTAAAACGAACACCGGATAAGTATGGGGAGCCTAGTTAGTGGATGGTGAAGAGGAAGGATGTATTGCCTTTGGAGGATAGGGATCATAAGAGGAAGCAGAAGGAGAAGAAAGGGGGAAGGTAGAGATTGGGAGGGAAGCAGATAAAGAGAATGTAGAGGATCCAAAGGAAATGGTAAGGCGGCTGAAGGAGAGAGTTGAGAAGCTGGAAGAGCAGAAGATAGCGGCAGAAAGAAGGGTGAGGGATTTGGAGAAGAAGTTAGGGAAAAAGGAAGAGGGGTGGAAGAAAACACAATCAAGATGGGAGGTAGGACAAAGGGACTGGGAAGGATAAAAGGAAGTTAAGGATAAGGAGTGGAATCAGAAAATAGGGGGGGAATAGAAGTCAAGATTGGAAATCCAGTCGCACGGGATGAAACAATTAAAGTAGTATGGCTAAATAAGGGAGATAGTAGAATGAAAAAGGAGGTACATAGATTATTTAGGGAAAGGTTTCCGTTGCTGGTTGAAGAGGGGGAGAAAATAGAATGGATTAAGAAAATACGGACAACGGAATGAAAAGGAGCAAAAATTAATCAACAATAGCGTATCTGTAGGATGGAAGGGGATAGTGGTGACGTAAAGAAAGTCTACGAGCTACTGAGTAGGATGTTTGAGTGTGTAGGAATCGGCGACAGCGTGGGGATTCACAAGCTTGAATATATGGAGGAAGATGCTAGCATGGGTGAGAGTTAGAGAGACTAGGGTGACAATATACACGGAAAGGGAAAGGGTAATGGATAAAAGGAACGAGGCGGTTATCCTTTAGGATGTGGGAGATATTGATCGGGAGGGCATTGAGAGGATTAAGAAAGGGTTGGGGAAAATGAACAGTTGGGTTGATAGACTTAGGATCTCAAAAATGGGGAGGTGATTATAAAGGCAAAGAAGGGGGTTGAGGTGAAAGGAATGCTGGGAGAGGTGGAAAGGCTTACAGGGGCAAGGGCGGTTGTGGCGGGGAGAGCACTAAAAACTATTAAAGTTATAGGGATAGATCCTTGGATGGATGAGGAAGAAGTGAAGGAAGGAATCGAAAAATTGGTAGGAAAGGAATCTAAGGTGATGAAGGTGGTAAGAGAGAGGAACGGTGAAAGGCCATAAGGTAGAGATGTGTAGGGTGGAGAAAGAGAAGGAAAAGGCCGTATGTTGGATATGCAAGGGAGAGGGGCACTTGGCCAGAGAATGCAGAAAGGCATTGCTCTGTATAAAATGTGGGATAAGAGGTCATAAGGCAGGGGAGATGCTCTGTGAAATGGGAGAAAATGGTGGAGATAATGTTGAGAGGTGAGGAGGAATGGAAGTAGGTGAATAAGGCAGTGGAGAGTATGGTTAGGAGAAGAGAACGTTTATGTCAGAATAAATGGAGAGTGTGTGAGGGACCGCCGCCAACAGCGGCGAGTTTTGAGGTGGTTTTGGGTGGTAGGTGTCATCCTAGCGGTGATGAGTCCAACACTGTTCGGGTCCTGGACCCGTTCAAACATGAGTTTTTCCATCTCAGCCCGAAAAAAAAGGGATGCCATTTTGTCAATGAATTTTCGCCGTTGAAATGCTTACTACCGTGGAGATATGCAATGAAGATTAGAGGAAGAAATTTTAGCTTATATCTTTCCTCAATACTTTTATCTCCACTATGTGATGTCTTGGCCACTACAGTTTGGCATTATCAGGGCACATCAAGGCCAACTAATTTGATTTTTTTCTAAGTCCGAGGAAAAAGTTTCTGTTCATTGTTCCGTAATTAGGACATTACTTGAAACGATACTACGAAGAATACCAAGTTTTATATCTTCAGCAGTCTGACTGTACTTTTGTACACCTTTTGTACAACAATTTCACCTTTAAACTTTGAAAACAAAAAACATGCACAAAACACACAAAAGTAGATGTTAAACGACATGTTTGCATCCAACTTCAAACGGTTGCTATGCTTTTTTATTGGCTGAACTATTAGCATTATGATAGAGTATAAAAATTCTCTATGAGTATTATATATATCTGCTGTGATTGGCTCTGTAAATGCAAGGGTAACGGGAATGTTAAAATTTCACAAATTTTCTAGTTCTTATTCCCTGTTATCTTCTCGTTCTCTCTATGTTTTTTTTTCCATTCTCGTTCCAGTTCACGTTCTCATTCCCAGGATATTGTGCAGCTGCATTAAGTTACCATTTGATATTAGAAACGTTTAATTTTTTTAAATTATTTACTTTTTTGTACCTACAGCGGTCACAGTGCTAACATGACTAACGGTCGTTCCAATTTGTGTGTATTTGGCAATAAACAAAATAAGATTATATACATAAAAAAATATACAAGAAAAATAGAATAAACACTACAATATAAAAGTAACAAACAATAAAAAACTACAATATGAGAATAACTAACAATATAAGCAGTACTTAACCGTATTAAATAATAAAATCATACAGAAATAAAATTTTACTAGCTAAAAACCTAAAAAAAGTGCACATTACAAAATTTAACAAAAATATACAAAGTAAAAACTAAAAGGATATTATTAAGATTGGTTAGGATGTGCTTTAACTGCTTTTTTAAAAGAATTTAATGACATATTAAAAAAATCAATTCCCAACTTATTTGCGTTCCTAACCATATTAGAAATTGAACTAAGAAAGGTATAATTCGTTGGATTATACGGTATTAAAAATAAGTTAATATTTCTGGTCAACCCACTAGGAACTCTAAAATCAAATAAATTAAATAAATCACCGCAATCAAAACAACTATTAACTATTTTATAAAGGGTTATAACTTCAATGTTAGACCTTCTAGATTGCAGCGATAAAAGATGTAAAACATTCAAGATGTTATATTCGTAGAACCCCTTAACTAGACCCATTTTGTAAGCACAAAACCTTAAAAACTTATTTTAAACTCCTTCAAGCGACGAAATGTGATTTTGATAATACGGAGCCCAAACAGGTAATTTGGATAGAGACGATAGAGAGGTGTGCATCAATATCACTCTGTAAGTGATGACAATCCTCTAAAGGAACAATGGGTAAGTATAATTTTAGGTAATCGGCAAGTAATTAAAATTTATAATATTTAAATATACCATTGATATCATTTATAAATAACAGAAACAAAAGCAGTGTTAGCACGCTCACGCCGATATTTAGTTTTAACAACTTCCAAGCATGCTTACAAAATGTTTTTCTTTATAATAGTCCAAAATAAGTAGTAATAATAGCAACAGCAGAGACTCAATCCTAACATGTTTCTGATAACGATGGAATTGAATTTAAGGAATACATAAATATTTAAGCAGTATCGAAGCTCGAAACAACTAAACAAGTAACAAGAAACACAAAATATTTCAAACGCTCACGCTGCCTTACATTTAAAAAATCAGCACTGTGGGCATTAAAAAGTTACGTAACTGCTGATGTCACACTACCCATGAAACTACATCGCAAACGCTGTAAGTGTAATTCGAAATGACTTGTATCGTGCTGACAGCGCAGTGAGCGTGAACCAGACCTTAGCCACAAAGTAGTATGTGCTACAAGTGTGGATTACCCACTCAACCCAACTTCGCTTTCGTGGGCAATCGACAACTTGTTGAACTTGTCGCACTTGTAGCACAATAAACTTTTAATATGTACAGAAATAATGTAATTTATTCATTCATTATGAAATATTTTGTTCTTTTTAACATTATTTTATTGATTTTAAAGACAAGGGCGCTTTTAGTTCGGCCCTGTATATACTATATAAAATACGCAGTTGACTGCCTTTCTATTTAGCGTTGAGGATATGTAGGTATAGGAAGACATAATGTAAGAACGGAAATGTATTTCTAGAAGTTCGGAGATAAGAAGATTATCTAGTCCTACTAGAAAAATATTCTCGTTATTTCTTACCTATCTTCAGAGCAGAGCTTTAATTTTTCATATCAATTTTGTTAAATTTTCTTGTATATAGTCTAGTCTAGGATTTAATGATTTATAGTAGATACTAAATTATTATTAATTTTCACAGGATTTTAATTTATCCATTACAGTTGTTACAATTGAAATTTTACCAACAATTAAAAATATAAACTTTTCTACGATTATAATAGTTTTAAAAATTTTTTTTTTACAATCAGTCTTGTTTTATTGCACAATTTTCATGATAAAATTGCACAATATAATTGCCACAGACTATCCCGATTAATCCTGAAAATCAAATGGCAATAGAGGGTACAATTGTTCAGAATGCCAGATATCAGATGGCCAAACAAAACAATAAAATGGCAGCCACCAGAGATAAGAAAATGCGAAATACCTTAATCGAAATGACTGAAAATTATTCAAATATCCATGAGGAAAACAAATCTACCAACAGGTGATTGCCAGGCTATAAAAGGATATGTCATAGGGGCCGGACAATGAAGAAGAACGTTTTAAACCTAACTGGAATAAATTATTTAAATTGATTGTACTAACCCTTACTTTTTGGAAGTCCATCTTATTAAGAATAATAAAAAACTCTTCGTTTTAACAAAACTTCCAATATTTATTTAAAAAATTGCTTTTTTAAGTTTAATGACAGCCGTTTCGCTAGACTTACATATTGTGGAAGTATTTCCAATAAAATTTCAAAAATAATATCTTCGGCAACATCAGCATTAATATCATTTAAAACACAAAATAATATTGGTACAAAATTGTTAAATGTAAAAACAAAATTACCTAAATTAAAAAAATCTGGTGTTTACAAAATTAATTGTCCAAAGTGTAATGCTGTATATATAGGTCAAACACAAAGAAATTTTGAAGTAAGATTTAACGAACATTTAAGAGCATATAGATTAAAACAACCAGATAAGTCAAATTATGCAAAACACCTACTTGAACATCCAACCTCACTCTTACACATCAATGACATCCAAATACTACACACTTGTAATAAAAAACAAAATTTAGATTTCCTTGAAGAACTTAAAATAAAAAGACATCTAGCAGATCCACAATTTAAAGTTGTTAATGAACAAATAAATCTGGGAAGTTCTCCACTTTTAAAGTGTTTGCTTTGATTGAGTCTTCATTTTATACATAGATAAGACGTAATTGTAATACAAATATATTAAGTTATTGTAAAGATCAGCATGATATAGTTTTTTTCTGGTTTTTCTATATCATTGCACAGTTATACTGATCTTAGAGGGAAGTACATCCAGGATAATCCCTTAGGGCTCATAACATCTAGGCTTTAATATTGTTATGTCTTATTACTTCCATACTTGGTCTAGCCTTATTACTACGTAATAAACATCAGGTACCTGGCTACAAACAAACAAAATGTAACTTCAATATGTCAATCTGACGATGCTGTCTAGCGAAACGGCTGTCATTTAACTTAAAAAAAGTAATTTTTTAAATAAATATTGGAAGTTTTGTTAAAACGAAGAGTTTTTTATTATTCTTAATAAATTATTTATTTATTATTTAAAAAATACTTCCACTTTTACTCAAAAATGTTTTTAAAACGAAATGACAGCTGTTTCGCTACATTGCATTGCCAGGCTGTTCACTTTGAGTCTTGATGAAACAAAATAATAATAATAAAAATATAATATAATAATAATAAAACGCAAATGGGATTAGGCTCAAAATTTACATATTTAAAAATTTCCGAACAGTGTGACATGTATTTAAAATTGCGGCTTTGTGCAAGTCAATAAAAGTGTTTTTATGAAGATCGAGTTTTTAAAGACTGTCTTCAAGACTTTTGGGAATAAGTTCAGTTGATGATACTGTCCCACTCTATGGCAAGATCGGTGTACTTTGCCATCTTTTCATTATACTTATCCAAAACGTTGTTTATGTTTGGAACTGCAACATCGACTAGCAGCACTGAATTGGCTTTTTTATCCACCACTACAATATCGGGTCGATTATTCGTCACCTGTCTATCGGTGATAATGAACCTATCGTAGTAGAGTCTAAAATCTGCATTTTCCAGTACTGCCTGTGGATTGTACTTGCAATACGGTGTATAGGTATTCAGAAGTCCATATTTGTTGGCTAGTTTCTGGTGGATAATATTACACAGTTGGTTATGCCTACGTAAATAATCCGTGTTGGCTATCTATTATAATTACGAGGGTTGTCTAAAATGATTCTGACCTAACAAAGATACTAGACATTTTTTCTTCAAATTAATTTTTATTTTTCTACATAGTCTCCTTGTTAGTCTATACACTTCTCCCAGTGATGCTCCTATCTCTTCAACCCGTGTAAATAGTACTCGGCGTCTTTCTCTGGCTCCTCATTCGACGAAAATCTCTGCCGAGCGCAACTTTTAGCTTAGGGAACAAAAAAAAGTCGCTTGGGGCTAGATCTGGTGAGTAAGGAGGGTGGTCAAGCAGTTCAAACCATAATTCGTGGATTTTCACCATGGCAACCGCTGAGTTGTGAGACGGCGCATTGTCTTGGTGAAACAAAATTCTTTTTTTCTGCAAATATGGCTGTTTTTCCGCAATTTCTGCCTTGAGCTTGTCAAGTAATGATGCGTAGTATGCTCCTGTAATGGTTTTTTTCTTTTTGAAGATAATCGTTTAAGATAACTCCATGACTATTCCAGAAAACAGTTGCCATCACTTTCCCAGCCGAAGGAACAACCTTTGCTTTTTTTGGAGCCGATTCCCCCTTTGCAGTCCATTGTTTTGACTGTGTTTTTGTTTCTGGAGTATAATGGTGTATCCAAGTTTCATCTACAGTAATTAATCGGCGCCAAAACTCTGATTTATTGCTCCTAAACTGCGCCAACAGAGAGTTGAAAATGTTCATGCGAACACGTTTTTGGTCCAAATTGAGCAAACGCGGAACCAACGCGCGGACAGCTTTCTCATGTCTAAATCTTGTTTCAATATGTGACAAACACGTTCTTTGGACATGTTTATAGCCTCTGCTATCTCTATAATTTTAATTCGACGGTTGTCTAGCACCATATGGTGAACTTGAGCGATATTATCATCAGTGGTTGCAGGTTTTGGACATCCTGAACGTTCATCGTCACCCAAGCTGGTACGGTCACGTTTAAATTCAGCAGCACAAAATTTCACGGTGGTAAATGATGGTGCAGAGTCCCCGTACACGGCGTCCAACTCGTCTTTGATTTGCGTAGGCGTATTGCCTTTCAAAAACAAATATTTAATGACAGCTCGATACTCGATTTTTTCCATTTTCATAAAAATACTCACATCGACTCACTCAAATGATTGTAAAACAACAACTGCGCGTTAAAAAGGCTAAAATTTAAGTGGGTACCTTTCAAAGCATGCGCAAACACATTCACCAACTTTTGTTTACGAGTGCTGCCATCTTCATGTTGAGGTCGGAAACTTTTCAGACAACCCTCGTATAAATTCTTTATACTGATGCTAATAGAGTAAGCAATAATTTACCTCTACTACTTCGTTTGTAGTTGTTTAGTGATATTTTTAGTAGCTAATTTAGTAACCGGTTTTGAAAGATTTAATTAACTATTATATCCTGCGAAAAGGATCGTTTTGAAAAAAATATAAACTCCAAACGCTTTCCCATCCTTTTGTTACATAAAATATGAAGAAAAATTAATAAATAAAATATATGTAAATTTTATTATAAAATATTTCTTTCGCTATGGGCTATAAGAATTTAAGTCTTTAAGTAAATTTCTTATACAGGCCTGCTACCGTACTCTAAGCAGAAGTAATGGATTATGTTTAAAGCGAATGGGTCTATTAGACCCAGTACTCAGCTTTATTAACTGGGTATAAGCTTACTCGGCGATCAAGTTACGTCAGATAGCTTTATAACACACCTTAAAATATCCAAATTTAAAGTGCACAAAATTTACATATTTTTAAAGAATTTCTATTTGATATAAAAAGGTGTGTATGTATGTATGTGTATTAAATTTTTCTTTAACTAATATCATATACAATGTAACTTATTTTCTTACAAAAATGTATATTTATTTTATTATAAATATTGTAGAGTATTGGTAATTTGTACTTTAACAGCCTTACTAATAAACGGAGTATAAATATTTATACCGAGAATAAATATTTTATACCAAGAATAAATTCGGAATAGGCAAAATGTCTACCAATAAATATGGAATAACTTATACTCGGAATAAAAACTCGGTAGAAAGTTATACCTACCCTAAGCCTTGTTTAAGTGTAGTATAACCTAAAAAATATGTTTGCGATAAGGTGTAGAGGCTGTTGAGGAGGTTAATAATTTAATAAATATGGACATAGATATGGAAAATACAAGAAAAAGAAAAGCTTTTAAAAAAAGAATAAACCCATTTACAATATATTCTGACAAATAGTAAAATATAGATTTTCAAAACAAGGAGTCAGGCTTTTAAATGAACTAATAGGGAAGGCGGTTTATCCTCCACTTTATAGATACTGGCAATTTTAAGATATTGGGGTCGGAACCAAGTAAGTAAAGATTGATTTGTCTGCATTCTTTACTTAATATGGACTACCTAAGCTCTGATGTCACAACTTTTCCAAACAAATCCAGGTATTAAAAGAGATTTTTAATTAATGTTTTGCCAGAAATAAGTAAAAAGTGATCAGTTAAAGACATTTTTATAATAAAATCTGCAAGGTAAGGAAAATGTCGACCAATTCCACAAAGTTAGAACTTTTCTCAAACAAAATTTTACAATTTATAAACCAAAAAAAATCTATAATTAAGTATAATCCCTCGTGGTGTATTGGTTAACGCACTGGCCTCTCACGCAGCTGATGCGGGTTCGATTCCCGACGCCGACAACTTTTTTTATTTTTGTTAATAGTCATACTGTCATACTTCATTTAATTTAACACTGTTCCATGTACTTGTGTCAACGTCTGCGAAGTTGCCAAATCAATATTTTGGAATAGAGAGGGAATAGTTATACCGAATTTATTCCGAGTTTATTTGTAAACAATTTATACCAACCTTATACTTAGAATAACTATTCTAAGTTTAAATAAGGAATAACGTAAGAATAAGAGATTTTTATTAGTAACAGTGTTAATGTTTAAAGAATAAAGAACAGATTTTAAAAAATGCTTAAACCAAAAGCGTTAACTCAAGTACTGAGTCAAGCTAATACTGGAGGAGTAGAAACAACTTTATTATTAAATACTGAAGGATCCCTCTTGGCATACAGCGGCTATGGAGATATAGATGCAAGAGTAACTGCGACAATAGCCAGTAATATTTGGAGTGCTTATGAAAAAATGGGAGAAATGTATTTAGTGAAGATCATCCTCAAATAGTTTTGATAGGGTGTCAGGAAGATCGAATAGCCATTACTCAAGTAGCTAATGTACTGCTTTGTTTATATGCAAAAAGTGCTGTTGGTTTTGGAATGTTAAAGCAAAAGGCTATGGCTTTGGCTTTATACTTGGAAGGTCCACTTAAGCAAGTTGCCTCATCAGAGCGATAGAAGTTATACCAACATACATATATTAATTATACTCTCCTAATTTAACTGTTTGAAATAGTTTGCAATCCTAACAAATTAGTTTCAGTAAGCTTTTAATTAATAAACTTTAAAATTAATTTAAAAAAATGCTATTAGTCACAAATAAAAAATAAATCAATGACAACCACAGATGAACAAAAAGTTCCTACCACTGCATCTTTACAGTGATGTTATATGACCATCCTATTGTCCAGAATCGCCTTGAAATGCTACTATTTATAATTATTTTGCACCATTTTCTCTTTTTTTGTTTTCTTATAAAAGATTTCATTTAATTACTAAGATTTCTTTTAATTATACGATTTTTCACTTCTCTCATATCTGTTATACCCGGGTATTCATATTCCTTATTTAAGTATTTTTATGTGGTGTGTAAGAGTGAGGTTGGATGTTCAAGTAGGTGTTTTGCATAATTTGACTTATCTAGTCAACCTTTCTTTAGCAGATTTACCCCCAGTGCACTTTTCATTGCGAAATGTAAAAGTTTTACTTGGTATAGCTCGAAAATACAGACCAGTCTCGTCAGCGTTGTAAATATCTTAAGGTAAATAACCACTTAATAAATTTGGGAGTTTTCTTCACCATTCTGAAACGTCGTGAAGATTAACATTTGCAGCTTCTCCAGAAATTGCTCTAAATTTAATGTCTTAAGCAAAACTTGTCAAGCCAACCATTGGAAGCTTTAAAATTCAAATTGAGTTTTTTCGCCGCCTCTACTGCTTTTTCTTTTATTATCGGTCCAGATAATGGAATGTTCATACTTCTCACTTTACACTAACTTGAGTTTTTCCTATTTGAAACTTTTCGGCCAAAACTCGAACACTATAATTATTTTTTTCAGATGTTTCTATAACCGATGTTTTTTTCTTCCAAACTTAAAAATTTTCTTTTAGTCGAAGACATTGTTACCATTAGAACAGAATATCGCAACTAAATTAGAAATGTGTAAGTACAAAGGATGAATAAATTCTAAAATTGGTTTTTCCAAATCAAACTCGATGTACCTAAAGTATCTAGTTTTATGTGCATAGCAAATAATGACAACAATGCTACCATTAAAGGATTATCGGCTTTATTTTATTACACCCTGAGGATTTGGGAATTCAACTTATTAGGTATAATTAAGAGATAGAGATTTAAGAATTTTAAGAAATTTCTTAACATAATAATATCTCCGTTATTGGGAGGTATTTTTATGTTTAAATTAACATACAAAATATTAATTTCGGTGTCCATGTCCGTTATTAGGAGTGTCCGTTAAGGGAGGTTTCACTGTAGTTAATAATAATCTGCAATGTGTACAAGCTCTTCTGTCTCAGACTACCTAATTCAATGCTCTGTTGAAGGTTAGGTCAGAAAAAGCAAAACAATAATTTTATATTTTGACTTAATTGTTAAAACCAAATAACTACCTTGTTAATTGAATGAAAGTAACATTATCTAATCAAATAAATACAACTTTTATATAAACTTTCCTAAACTGATTTAACGCTATCAACCGTTCTTCCTTCCCGTGGTTAAAAATCCGCTCTTTATCTATGATCAGAAAAAATGTACTGTACTGATCTGTAAAATGATGGCTCGTTCAAGATTGACGTTTCACTTTTACTTATGAGCGTTTGTTAAAATACAGTAATTTAAGACATATCACCTAGAATGTTAGGGCTAAATTAAAAACTGAAATACATAACGTGTACAAAAACCGTATACAAAATGTGGAGGAGAATTTATCAGAAAATATAAACGTCTTTTGGAATCATGTTAACTCTAAAAAAAGAAATAGCACTTTAACTAAAAACCACTTTCGTTTCGAAAACAAAATTCTAGCAAAGAACGAGATCCCTGACGCGTTTGGGAGATTCTTCGAATCTATTTGTACCGCAGATAGAAAGCCTTATAATCTTAATACTTATGAAACAAATGATGACATAAACAGTGCTTTTATCTTAAACTCAATTTCAGAAAAAGATCTACTTGAGGGCGCACAAAAACTAAAACTCAAAAGGGCAGCTGGGGTAGATAATATTCCTCCGTACATATTAAAAGCATATGTATAAATAGAAGTTTCAAAGTAAAATTTGATGGTCAATTTTCAGAACAAAAATATTACATCAGGTCAGGTGTATCACAAGGTTCCAATTTGGGGCCATTATTTTTTTACTGTTTATTAATGATTTACCTGATGTCGTTAAGCATTCTGAAAATCTACTTTTTGCAGATGACTTTAAATTTTATAAAACCATAAATAATATTAAAGATTGCATCGCACTGCAAAAAGATCTAAACAATATTATATGAATGGAGTTTAATAAATAATTTGCATTTTCACATAAAAAATGCTGCGTTGTTAGCTTCAGTTTAAATAAAATGGCAATAAAATTTGAATATCGTATGAAAGACGAAATAATGGAAAGAAAAGAAACTATAAAAGAACTCGCCAAATTTTGTAGTATAAATATATATCAGTACTAATGGTCAGTGTTGTCCTTTGCTCCTCTGGGCTTTATCTAGTGGTAGTAAACTGTTATATTTAAGTTATATTATATAATTAGGTTCATTCATGTAATTAGGTTCTTACCTGTTTGAATGTAAATAAATAAATAAATAAATAACAAAAAACTGATATTAAAAAAACTTGAAATAGATACCTTTATGTTAACCGATACGACTTAGTAGCAGTATATGGTAAATGAAATTTATTGTAGTAACCCTTACTATGTAAAAGTCCATCTTATTAAAACAGTAAACAACTAAACGGTTAAACGAAACTATTTATACGAAAAATACGTATTAAATTCAATGACAGCTGTTTTTCATAAATTAAACTAATTAAATACTAATTAATTATTATATGGTTAAACACCCATCTGTTCCGGTCTAATTAAATATACCTAGGTATTCATATTTCCCACATTGTAGAATTTCCTTGCTTTTTTCCTCATTTATGCCTTTTTTCATGTTTCTATTTATATATTCTAGTTCTTTAAAGGCCTTTATTTAGTTTTAAATGATATTGTATTTAACTTAAATAATCTCAGTGCAGGAACTATGCCTTATATAAATCCATAAATTTGATATGGGTTCGATTTCTTGTCTATTCAACACAAAAAGTCGGTAAAAAAATCGATACAAGGTCTTTCTAATCTCAAATCGCTATATTTTTCCTCTTCTTTATCTTTTTATTCTTTTTCGATTTCTCCTTATTTACAGTTAAATATATTAATTTATTAAAAGAAGATAGAGTCACGTTTATATATTTTAACACTTTACATGTTAAAAAGTTAATTATTTTATCAACGTGCTGTTGGTTGTAATTAACAAACTTATTTATTAATCCTTAATCATTATTTTACTTGTTAGTTATGCCCGGTTTCACCAACGTCAAATAAATCGACGAATAGCTATTCGAAGAATAAAATTTATTTGTCGATTAAATTTATTTCTGTTTCAATAACGCTTTTAAAACTCCAAATACCTATTCGACAAATAATAAGTTATAATGTAGTAATTTCTTCACGTAATATACTTTTAGGCGCATGCGCAAATCGTTTATTTACAAGGATTTGTCATAAAACATAACCCCACAATTTTAAATTTAAATCTTGGCGTTTTGTCGTTCTTTTCGACTTTTATTTAATATTATTTAATTTTACAATATGAGTAAAATATTTATTATGCATACTTTGGTTACTTTAAAGGACGTTATGAATTAAATCCTTAGTTGTAATTTGGTTGAATTTAAATAAAAAAGAAATGTTTTTGTACCCTTAAAAATATTTTAGTTACAAATATAATGTCGTTAAATAGAGAATTAAATTCTCCTTCAAATGAGGTGTCGTATTATACCGATTTCTATTTAAAAAAAATTAACGATTACGTCACTACACCCACACCGGTGACGTCATCCTTACTCTATGTACGTTATAAGATGGGTATTTTATAACAAAAATCGACCTGTTTTGGGATTTCCCTCAAAACTCGACGGTTCTCGAAATAATGATAATATTCCATAAATTAACCGTCCACTGTATAAGTACATATTATTAAAAACATTTTCAAACAATTTAAGTTTTGAAAATGTATCTATATAATATATAATTTATATATATATATTAAAATTGATTTCGACATTTACCTTTCACAATACATTTTAATATTATATTCAAACTTTTAATTTAGATTCAAACTTTAATAACGAATATACAAATTCACATAAAGTGAGGTTAACCTGTCACTTTATTGGATGAAAAAAAATGTATTTGCTCGATAATCGACAAATAATTTATCTGGAGTTTATTCTTAGAATAAACCTTATTTTTTGTCGTTGGTAAAATGCAAATCTGTCAGATTTATTATTAAATAACTTTATTCGACGAATAGGCCGCTATTTATCGTTAGTGAAACCGGCCATAAGTAAACTAAAAGATATAATAAAAAACATCCAATAATCTTTTATTTTTATTGATTGTATAGTTATTCGTTTGGTGTAAGAAAAAAACCCCAGAATAGTCTAATTATATCTTCAAGTTGGTATTGAAAGAAAGGAATTCAATCCCACACACTTCGCATGAGCCACTAACTTCTAATTGGGAGTTTCGAAGTACGGACGAGAGAAATTTCAACGACTCTGGTTCTAGTGTTATTGCTATGGGTGTGAAATTCCAGACAATATATTTTACAGCAAAGGTAGACCACAGAAACAGAATTTTCCAGAAATAATATTACACCTTAGTGGACAGGAGGACCGTAATTGGCTCGAAATAGAGAGAATTTTACCGGAAATGGTATTGTTCGTTGGAAAATCGAATATGTCTCAAGAGGCCAAAACAAAAAAGTCACTGACCAATTAGATTGAATTGAAAGCTTATATGATTAACAATAACAAGATGAGAAAATATTGTTTCCTAGTCGAAATTTATAGAAAGAATATATTAAAAGAGATTGTTGTTTATATGAATATTAAAATTAAATTAACTTTTTTATGTGAAAATTTCACACCTCGACATTTTAACCAATAAAATACCTTCATTTAGACTCGTGACCATGGCCACCAAAATAATTTCTGGAAATGTTTTTGAGGCGCCACGATATTTGAGTGCAAACTGTTTGACTGCTGAAACCATAGAGAACGCTCATACCTTAACATTTTGGTATTTGGGTTTACATTAAAAATCAGTTATTTTCGAAACCTGTTACGACACAGGAAGATATGATGCAGAGAGCCTTACTTGCTTTTAATTCTCTAACACCCGACCATATTTCCAGAATTACAAGACATAACTTTATGGAAAGGATTCATAAATATTTAGAAGTAGATGATGCTAATTTTGAACATATTATATTATAAACCTTTATTTGTTTAATATTACATTTAGTTGTTTACTGTTCTTAATATCCACAATTAATAATCCTTTCATGCTATTGGTTGCTTTTCAGAAGTTATAACATGAAAAATAATAAAATATCACCTTAAATTATGAAAATCATGGCCTACCATTTACTAATGTTGAAATCATTAAGTCTTGTTATGTTTTAACTAAGATAATGAAATATCTTATACGTGGTTGGATTTAGGTATAGGGAGTACCTCTACTAAGCGAATTGCCTTAAACAAATACACCGGAAAATGTAATAATATACAGGGTGTTCTAAGTAAAGTAAGCAACTTATAAATGATTTAAATTGTGCATGTTGGTGGCTAAGTTTAAAACACCCTGTTTGAAATATCAATGAGATGGACACATGGAGTTAACAGGAAAGACCTTGTTGTTTATAGGTTGCAATTTCACGTCACTGGCTTTGATATTAATGGAGATATCGTTATTTAATGTGGACTAGCAATTTTTCTGCGCTATAGTATATTTAATGCTATAAAAAAATCAATTTTTCACAAACATGCACTTAGTACAAATATATGATTGTTTCAAAGTTTTACTAAAACTAGTAATATACCTTTTTTATTCAAAACACATTAGTCTAATAACAATTTTTTTGCATTATAAAGAACAGGACCGACTTCACCGTCCTGTACATTAATAATTTTCAATATTGTTTATTTGCCTATTTATTTATTATATTTATGGACGCTGTGTTGGAAAACTTGAAGATAAGACAATTTATTTGATGAAATTTAGTATTTTGCTGTCCTATCTGAAATGTCTGTCCAATGCTAACGCCCATACGTTCATGATTCCTTCTCACACACATAAAAACTTTTAGGAAGACACAACCCGCTAGGCTACCGCTAAGTTAGAGCCAAGTTACCGCTAAGTTAGAGAACAGTCACCGCTAGGCTACCGCTAAGTTAGAGCCAAGTTATCGCTAAGTCACCGCTAAGTCACCGCTAAGTTACCGCAAGCTAGAGCCAAGTTACCGCTAAGTTGAAAGCATCCTTTGGAAGGTCCTTATGTGAAGACAGTCCTTCAAACTAATTACAAGGTGTTTCTATCTTTTTCACCTTAGTTTTTGTGTAGTTTGTCTGCTTAATCGAAAGCGTTCAAAAGATAGTGGCGCCCTTATTACTTGTACATCCCAATCCTTCTTGTAGTGAGCATTAACATGGAGTCGAACCACCACCTGGAGAGGATCTCTTAGCTGGGATCTCTTTTGGAGAGTTTTGTAGTTACAAATTGGCTTCCTGCCTTTTTGGGACTAATAGGGTTACAGTATAAAGGGGTTCTTGAAAAGAGAGGTATAAAAAATAAAAAAAATAAATGTAGTTAAGGCTAGACTACTTATCAACATCAAGTACCTAGCTACAAACAAACAAAATATAACTTCAATATGTTAATCTGACGATGCTAGTTATTAGCGAAACAGCTGTAATTGAATTTTAAAACGTATTTTTCAAATAAATAGTGGAAGTTTAGTTCAACCGTTTAGTTGTTTACTGTTCTTAGCAAGATAGACTTCCACAAAGTAAAGGTTGCCACAATCAATTTTACTAAGTCACATTTGGGAAATGGATGATTTACTTTGTTTAAATATAATAGTGTTAATAAATTTAAAATAAATAATTAGGTTTGTCTATTCACAACTTTTTTTATTGTGTATAACATAAAAAGGTAAAAAATGCCTAAAACTATTGACTTGTTTGAATAAAAGAAGTTTTGAAAAACAAATCAGTATTTTATTTCTGAACGCTTTCTAAGCTTTCATTTGAAATAAGAATTACTTTAATAGTTATTTTATTCTCTTTTCTATAGTTTCAATTTCCTGAAGGAGAAATGTTTCCGGAATTTACTTTCGGGATAAAGCAGAAGTGCAAGGCTTACAAACATCCCTTTTAAGAAACTGTATCAACGTTATTTTAAAATATTTTCGGTAAATTGAGTCTATTTGCTTTTTGTTGTTTTTTAAGAATTTTAACGGAAATATTGTCTTTTATTACTATTAGAGTGTATTAATAATGTCTAGTTTTGTTAACAAAAATATTTTGATGTCTAAAGTGTTTTAGTATATATCATTTAATGATGAAAATGGTAGTTATAATAGTCCATCTACATAGAAAACTGTATATTCCGTATTCATTTCAACGTATATATTTTTAAAAACTAAAATCATATACCCGCTTTAAGCGATTATTATTTGTAATAAGAAAATTATGTTTGTATAAAAAATTTTTTTCCTGATGTTACTTATTAATAAAACATATATTTGTTTTTACTTTTGTATTAAATTTGATAGAAAAGACATTCATATATAGGATATGTTTTACTATTGTTAAATAAAGTCCGCTATATACTACAAATATTAGAACAGAAAAATGCCTCGGCCAGTGGTAAGTTTATTAGCTTTAACTTATGGATTACTTGTAATCCCTGTAGGAAATTATTATGGGCGCCACTTAAATCTTTTTATACTTAATGATACTGAAAAGTTAATTCTATAATTTTTTGGTAGGTCTAAATATTCTGTTAAGATATGTATCAATAGCAAACAGAAAGAAATCAGAAAAAACTGTAAGGACATGAACAAAATAATTAATAACAGATAAAGAGATTTTCTTGGTGCTACATTGTTGAAAATGAAAACTTTGAATTTAAAACAGTCTATCAACTATCATTCTGTACTAATATTCGTAACAGCTGTAAACTTAACATCGGTGTTACTAACATCGCGATGTTAAATCAAATTTAACAGCGTAGTTAAAAATCGTATTCTGAACAATATTACATTGCAGCTACCTTCACTTTTATTGTGTTGGTTAATATAAATTTTTAGGTTTTCGTTATATTTATTGAAAGACATTTATTATTATTAGTTTTGTATATTTATTTTTATTATTATTATTATGGAATGATATTGTTCATTTTGATTCACTTCTTGAAAATTTACAATTCTATCGCATACACAGTTTGACAGTTTCAATACTCCTAACGTCGAATGTTTTAGTCGGCGTTATTTTAACAGCGAAAATGTTAAAATACATCGATGTAAATTACAGTAAGAGCGTACAGAATAGCATTTTCATAACTTTTCTCGACCTTGAAAATTTACAGCGCTATTACCGCTAAGATTTTTCTACAGAATAAGTCCATTAGTTTGAGTTTGACTTTTATTACTAAGGTTTTATATTTCAGTTAAAATTAACGAATAGGAATAAAAACTAGTTTGGTTTATTAACTAGTCTTATGGCGTCAGGTGGTGATTATCCACCGCCTTCCAAAGTGTGGATCTCTTAAAGAACTCATGTTCATCACATGATGACTATATAATTTCTTGGAATGTTGAAAGGAGCTGGTCCACAGTTAAAGGCGAGGGTTTCTTTATTAATGGTTTCGTTATAGGGTGTTTCTTTCTAAATTGCTTTGTTCCAAATTATCCCTAAAAAGTTGAATCTGGAACCGTTGGCGAAACTGATACCGAAAACCGTTTACACTACCACTACACCAACACACACTTTTATATGCCTGACGCGCGTTTCGATAACCAAGTTATCTTCTTCAGAGACCGTTCTAAATTGGTTTCGTTCTTAATTGGTTTCGCTGTGGTTTATTCCATCTCTGTATCACAGCAACACAAGGCTAAAAATGACCATATTCTATGCCATCTTAGCACGGTCGGGTTTAAACGTTACACTAATTAGAAATTATTACTTATTATTAATACTTTAAGAACCTCTACTAAAGATGGTGTAGCAGTACTATTGTAATTATTTTAAATACTTGTTATAATAGAATGTTACTATACAAATATGTTGCACACGTGAATTTAACTGAATTGAATTAGTTCCTTCATTAATTTTCATAATTCTATTCCAAACTAAAAAAAAGCTGGCTCCATATTATTCATCGTAGAATATACAAAATATGAAGGACTGAATAATATTTGATATAAAGATGTTTCCGTCATATAAACGATATGGGCTAAAGATGAACATTAACAAAACAAAATTTTTGGTCCTAAGTATAGAGAAGTAAAAGACTTTCTTTAAAATATACTCATAGAACGGTTATACAAACTTGTCTTCCTAGAATCCTTAATACGAATAGTGGGATCACTCACAAGAAATCAAATCCAGAATGGAAAAACCATGAGATGCCTTCATCAACCGCAAAATAAATTATCAAAGTAAAACTCCTACACTGCTATGTGTTCTCCATATTGAACGATGGCATGAAATCATGGACACTGACCAAAGTACACAAAAGAAGCTAGAAGCCTTAGAGATGTGGCTATATAGAAGAATCCTCAGAATATCATGTGTAGGTAGATTTACCAAAGAAACAGTACTGCAAAAAATGGAAAAAAGAGGTGATGAAAACGATTTAAAAAAGGAAATTGAAATATCTCGGGCATATAATAAGAGATGAAAAAAAATATAAAATCTTAAAATCCATTCTCCAAGGAAAAGTGTTTGGTAGGAGAGGGCCCGGAAAAAGGATATCATGGCTCAAGAACCTGAGACCATAGTATGCAAAAACAACCTCAGAACTGTTTAAAGCAGCAGTCAACGAGGTAATCCTAGTCAGAATGGCGGCAAATATTCGAAACGAATACTATAACTAGAAAAAGTAAAAGTTTTGCTAAATATGGTACATTTTAGTTGTTATAATTAGCTATTAAATATTACAACGTGTAGTTTAAAATTTAATAAATACATTTATTAAAGATAATAAAAAACTCTTCGTTTTAACAAAACTTCCAATATTTATTTAAAAACTGCTTTTTTAAAAGACTCAATGACAGCCGTTTCTTTTAAAAAAGCAGTTTTTAAATAAATATTGGAAGTTTTGTTAAAACGAAGAGTTTTTTATTATCCTTAATAAGATGGACTTCCAAAAAGTAAGGGTTAGTACAATCAACATTTATTAAACTTCAAAAAAAAAGAATGTGAGCAATTTACAGTTGTACTTGGTTAAAAGGAAATTTATTGTTAAATGATAATATTTTAATACTAAAATAACTTTTCTTGTATTTACTACTTGAATCTTTCTGTTATGTTATTTTAAGAAAACTGTACCGAAAATTTTTTTTATAGTAAAATCTCTATTCTGTGGCGTTGTATTGTAACAATACAATACTATTTTACAAAAAAAAATTTCTAGGGATTATCCTGAATATATTTTCCTCTAAGATCAGTATAACCGTGATATTCTTAGCAATAACTTAATAAATTTGTATTACATTTACGTCTTATCATGGAATATTTCCTAGAATTTTTAACGATGATCAAAGAATTTTCTATTTGATTTAAATACTTCGGCGATCATGTAAGGTAACTTATACGCTTTTGTTATATTTTTGCAAAAATAGAAGAGTAAAGTAAAGGTGCAGTGAGATTCTTTACCCTGGGTGCAGGTGGAAACAATTTTCCACTTTTTCAGTTTTTTATTGACTGCACTTTATAGAAATTATTTCTTGATTGTTATCTGTTGATTACAGTTACCTTTGATCTATTGGTTTGCAAATGAACGGTAGGATGGCGCTTTTGCGAGTTTATCATTGAATCGTGGATTCACGGTTCATGTATTGGCGTAAAAGAATTATTCTGCATCCTGTTCTGCGGGATAAGAAGAACTACTTACCTCGTACTGATGAGACACAATAATGTCGAAACCGGTCTACGAGTAGTGTTCTTCCCGTTGGTTTGCAAATCGATAGAGATGGTTGCAAGTATCGACGAAGTCGGTCGCCATCACGTTTTCTTTGGAATGTAATTTATTGTAGTGTAGTTGTTTTTTTCATAGAAAACGGTCAAGCTTGTTATGGAAACTATTTAGTTTCTTTACCCTAGTTGCAGGTGGAAACAATTTTCCACTTTTTCAGTAAAAACATTTTATTTACATAATTTTTTGTTTTATACTTAAATATTGAATTACATTACATAAGCCAAAGCATTTAAAAATTATGATTCCTTTTTTTTCCTTGGTTCTAGGTAATATATTTCTTCAATATTTTCTTCAATAATTCTTATTTTCATTAATCACAGCATCGTGTAAACATTCATTTTTAAATTCAGTTGACCGACTATTTGTCTCGAAATTTAAGCGCGTATTTTCGGAACTATGAGCGCAAAGGTTGTAGCATTTCAAAACGTGCTTTTTACAATCACACGAACTATCACATCCCTTTTTACTATACCAACATGAAACCTCATTATTGTTTTCGGTTTAGGTAAATCTGTAGTACCCATGGGTACGAAAAGGTTGTGCTTAATTTGCCCCAATCAGTTGGTTTGAATATGCCTTTAAATGTGCATGTTGCCTCGTTGCTCCTCCCGCCTCTTTTATCATTACCCAAATGTTGTCTATTCGTTTTTCCTCAGCTTTTGTGATATGCATTCCACGAATTAATTCAAACGAACAGTTTGCTGTTTCATCGCCCAAAGAGCCACAAAGCATTGCGGAGCAAATGCTGCTAAATTCAAGATATATTACGAAAGATGTGCATTGTTACCAAGTCATATTGACCGATTTTTCAATTATTTTCCAAAATTAAGTTTGCTTGAGTTCAATATTGCAAAAATATAAAAAAGCAGAAAAATTACAGGCGTGATTGCCGAGATAATTATACCAAAGAGTAAAAAATGCTAACGCACAGCATGTCTATCCATACAGTGGACGTCTAATTTATGGAATATTATCATTATTTTGAGAACCGTCGAGTTTTGAGGGTAATCCCAAAACAGATCGATTTTTGTTATAAAATACCCATCTTATAACGTACATGGAGTAAGGATGACGTCAACTCTGTAGGTGTAGTGACGTAATCGTTAATTTTTTTAAATAGAAATCGGTATAATGCGACACCTTATTTGAAGGAGAATTTAATTCTCTATTTAACGACATTACATTTGTAACTAAAATATTATTTTAAGGGTACAAAAACATTTCTTTTTTATTTAAATTCAACCAAATTACAACTAATGATTTAATTCATAACGTCCTTTAAAGTAACCAAATTATGCATAATAATTATTTTAAATTAAATGTTCCAAATGCCGTCCATCGGTTCCTGCCATGACTTTCTGAAATAAATACTTAAAAAAGCAAAAATAAGTAAAAATAATAATGGACACAAAAAGTTATCTCATAAACACTGAAACTTTTTGTCAAATGTTAAATCAAGCAAGTGATATTGGCATAGTTACTATAATATTTATTGTCGTAAATAGTTTTTGATTTTGTGAATTGTCATCAATTGTAATTTTTACTTTTGAATACTAAATTATGGCTCACCTAAATGAAACACAACGCATAGAAATATTAATTCTTAGCGGATGTGGAGATAAAAAAAGAACACAGAACGAGGTATGCAATTTATTCAACGCAAAATATCCAGACAGACCCATCAGCCAATCAACAGTAAGTAAAATAGTCCGAAAATTTGGAGAAACTGGGCACGTTAAACATATTCCAAACACTGGGCGTCCTAAAATTGAAGACAATGTGAAATTTGATGTTTTATTAAATGTCCATGACAATCCTCACAGTAGTTCAACACAAATGGGTGAATATGCTGGAGTTTCCCAACGATCGGTATTACGTATTTAAAAAAAGAAGAATACCATCCCTACAAAATTCAACTACACCAGAAATTAAACGACGACGATCCCGATCGCCGGTTTCAATTTCCTGAAATTATGCAGGATTTTTGTATCGGCAATCCACGTTTCATCAATCAAATCCTCTTTTTCGATGAAGCCACATTTTTTTTACATGGTACCGTGAATCGTCAAAATTGCAGGTATTGGAGTCAAGAAAACCCATATTGGATGACTGAGGCACACACGCAATATCCTCAGAAAGTGAATGTATGGGCAGGGATCATCGATGACAGAATCATTGGTCCTTTTTTCTTTAAAGAAAATGTAACAGGAGAACGTTATTTAACTTATACCTGTCCTTGCTAACATGTATCCAAATACCAATAATGCAAATTTACCTAGTGACAATATCTGGTTTCAACAAGATGGAGCCCCTCGCATTACGCACGTGAAGTACGTCAATTTTTAAATAATTGCTTTCCCAGGAGATGGATCGGAAGACGAGGTTTGATAGAGTGGCCAGCAAGGTCGCCAGATCTAACACCTCTAGACTTTTTCCTGTGGGGTTACATAAAATCAAAAGTTTATGTCAATAGACCCCAAAATTTACAGAACTTAAAAGATAGAATTAGGCATGAAATGAGTCTCATTACTCCAGAAGTCATCCGCAATATACTTGATGAATGTGTCCGTAGATTCGCATATTGTCAAGAAACCGATGGAGGGCATTTCGAACATTTAATTTAAAATAATTATTATGCATAATTTGGTTACTTTAACGGACGTTATGAATTAAATCATTAGTTGTAATTTGGTTGAATTTAAATAAAAAAGTAATGTTTTTGTACCCTTCAAAATATTTTAGTTACAAATGTAATTTCTTTAAATAGAGAATTAAATTCTCCTTCAAATGAGGTGTCGCATTATACCGATTTCTATTTAAAAAAAATTAACGATTACTTCATTACACCCACACCGGTGACGTTATCCTTACTCCATGTACGTTGTAAGATGGGTATTTTATAACAAAAATCGACCTATTTCGGGATTACCCTCAAAACTCGACGGTTCTCGAAATAATGATAATATTCCATAAATTAGCCGTCCACTGTAGATTCCTCCTTATTTACATGTTATATCTCAAGATCTAAGAATTTTTAGTTACCAAATACACAATTTACTATAAGTATTGTTCCGGATCTTGAAATACACTTGACATGTTTTTTAGTATTATCTTTTTTTATAGTCGAGGTAATAATTCTCTTTGAATGTTATAAAATAAATTAAATGGCGAATAGTTGACACGAGACCACAACTAAATTGAAAGCAACACATTTTCGTGTTTCTACTTATAACTAGAATTTTACCAGTCTGAGAACAATAGTAAATAGTTTTATTTGGTAGTGTTTCCAAGAGGCGAGGAGAATATTAAGTGGTAGTGTGCTGCATTGCTCACGACATAAATATAACTGAATTATAATTATTACTTTCCGAGAGGCAGACGCAAGGAAAATGGGTTGTTGCCAACAATGTTTGTGTGCAATATCGAAGAAGAAAAAATTGTGTCGGAATGGACGACAACGATCATAAATAACGCTGCACAATATTTAGGTGTTTATTTTTGTATACAAAGAAGATAACGAAGTTTGTTTTATGACTAACCTTTATTGGTTTAATATAATTTCTCCTCCTAAATTAGCTAGTTTAATTATTAGAATAAATATTATTTTTGATGAATAAAAACAGGGAAATTTGATAAAAGGTATGAATAAGAAATTATTTGTAGCCTAGTTTAGAAGGTATGCTTTTATACATGCGTATGGAAGAATTTTCTTACTAAAAAACTTACATACAAAACAAAAAACTATCTTCTTTTATATGATTGATATTAGACTTAAAACAACGATGGCAAGATTGAGCCATATTAAAAAAATAATGATTTAGTGAAATATTTATTTTTAACTTGGTGTTTTTAATGATCTAGTTTTTGGAACTATGTTTTATATATTTATTTAATATTATTTCACTGAATTGATCTATTTTTGTATTACGGTATCCGCCAAAATAAATAGTCCCGAAACAGAGAGTGCTGTGGAGTTGTTTATTTAATATGGATTTGTCATATTTGACTTAATTGTCATTAGATGATATATTAATAGTACGCTGCAAATGTTGTTTAAACTAATCATAGTTTTCGATAGTTATAATAAAAGTTTGAAAATATTTATGTTTTATGACTTTAATCAAATATTTGTATTTAAAGCTTTATACTATAAGCTTTATACTTTAAGAGATAATAGTTGGCAGGGTATTATTAAACATTGTTTATTCTAACAAACTGTTAAAAAGATTCGAAATAGTGCTTAAAACGCAAGAATAAATATTTGTTATTTAGTATTATTTCCGCTCGTACGAGATCAAATGGACCTAGTTTGTTTATGATTCCAACCAAAGAGTCTCAGAAATCTGCACCAACTAATAAGGACTTGTTAAGAGTCGTTGCAAAATTTTGACGAACAGGAGGCTATTTCAACAGTTGTTAGAATCACCAAATAGAAGTCAGTGCAGAACAGCTATAGTATAAGAAATCAAGAGGTGTTTATTGTGCATCAGTCTCGGTAATGGTTTATGAACAACCCCTATTTTTTTCTAATACGTGGTTTACAGACGAATGTCACATCCATATTGAACGACCAGACATCATCATAGAGAAACCTTTTCATAGTAACCGTCTAATGATTTGGTGCGCAGTCTTAGGTAATGGATTATTGGGCCCTTACTTCGTGGATGAGGGTAGAAAACCGGTTACACTAAATCAAGTGCGATATAGAGAACAAATTTTGACACCGTTTTATATTGATCTTAGACAATTTTGTCATACCAGAAACGTACACTTGGATACCCAATAGTTCCAACAAGATGGGGCTACTTGTCATACCACAACAACATCCTTAGATCTGATGTACAAAAATTTTGAAGACCGCGTAATTTCTCGTAACACAAATTTTCCTTACCCCTGAAACAAGCCATTGTTATAGAAAACCCACAGGTAAACTTAACTATTGATGAACTCCATGAAAAAATGTTGACCTTTTTTCAGAAGAATGCAGCAATGGCGAGCACTCTGAACACATTTTGTATAGAAGTAAAACATAAAATTCGCATTATTTGAAATGTTATTAAGAACAATAAATAACTGAACGGATGAGAATTGAACGAAAATCCTTTTTATACATTGAAATATACGGGTTGGGATAAAGGATGAAACCAAGTAAATATCTTTTAAACGAAAAGAACGATTTGCAGGTAAGTGCAATGAAACAAAACGCATCTGATGTACATTTTTTTGATGATAATATACTTCCGGTTTAACCGGAAATGCCATCAACTTCTTTAATTTAAATGGGACACCCTATTTATTTTTACAGATTTTGAAAGAGCTTGTTAATTTGTAAAAACGAGGAATAACTCACTGTTAGTAGTACAATAGATGTACATTTCATTATTTCAGAATAATGAGAAACAAACTTACTTCAAGTGTTCAAAATACTCGCCGTTTACTTGCTGACAATATGCCATCCTATTAACAAATTCTTGAGTTACTCTTTTCAAGATTTCTCCACGTATTAGTTCACACTCATCAATAATTCTTTGTCTCAATTCCTGTAAGTTTGTTGGTCGTCTAACGTAAACACGTGACTTTAGATAACCCCAAAGAAAAAAATCTAACGGGCTAAGATCCGGAGAACGAGCAGGCCACTCTATGAATCTTCTACGTCCAATCCATCGATTTGGAAAATTCGCATCCAGAAAATCCCTAACCCGTCTATCATAGTGGGGAGGTGCTTCATCTTGTTGAAACCAAATATTTTGTGGTAATTGCCCATTCTGTTGAAGTGCAGGAATAATTTCGTTATTTAGTAGATCCAAATACTTGTCACCATTCAAGTTTCCGTCGATAAAAATGACAATTCTTGAACCAAATGTACCTTATACGGATGATACTTTTCACTTTTTAATATCTTTCCTACAGAACGTCGACTGATACCATGGTTTAGTGCCAAATTTGTGGTGGAAGTTTGAGGTGATTCTTCTAAATCGATTGCAATATTTTGCTGTCATTAAGGTTAAAAATTTTTTTTTTTAAATAAATATTGGAAGTTTTGTTAAAACGAAGAGTTTTTTATTATTCTTAATAAGTCAATATGTTTAATACAAATAAAATAAAACGAGTTTCTTATAAAATCTGCTTACAAGCAGAAAATTTCAAACTAAAACCTTCTATATTTGTTTCAGATTTCCAAATCAAACTAAAGTGAAGTAACACTCGTGTGAGTAGAAAGGGATACGTCAGTTGAATTTAAATGTAAAGTTAGTGCTGATGCACCTCTTTTCCACAACGATATTCAAATAGCCAAACTACTCGTTTTAGGTAAGAATAGTTGCCACCTTATTTTTAAAAGTTGTACGAATTATCTTCTATCCTAATTTAAGAAAGAATTAAAATAAAAAAATAGATGGTTATTCTTGTATTATTTAAATTATATTAAAAAGGTTTATGGTAATTCATATGAATGTCCATTTGTTTGAACACTCATAATTTCGTTCTGTTAAGTCAGAATTCCATGAGGATTTTAGTTGTGTACTGTCGTTTTTAATATTGTTGATAAAAGCTGCTGTTTGAGTTAATGTACATACAATATAGGTTAAGTTGGATTTTAGTATGGCATTTGATATGCCAAATTGCTATGTTAATATATAGGATTTTTAGCAAATGCACTAATTTAACAGT
Source organism: Ophraella communa (assembly GCA_035357415.1). Taxonomy (NCBI): domain Eukaryota; kingdom Metazoa; phylum Arthropoda; class Insecta; order Coleoptera; family Chrysomelidae; genus Ophraella; species Ophraella communa. The sequence goes on from CM068994.1 coordinate 2,971,943, forward strand.
TATTTTAAACATAGACCATAAAAAGTAGTTATAAATAAATTATCTTCAAAATATTCTACATTAACATCAGTTCTTTAAGGGGGCATCCTTGGTCCAGTGTTATTTTCATTATATCTAACTCAAATCTAAATCCTGATCCAGGAGTAGTTTATAATCTTTGCAACTAATCATTATCTAATTCTGATTTAATTCTAATAATGAAAAATCCAATTTTATGGTGTTTGGAAGCAAATTTCATCGTCTATATTGCATAAAACACATCAACAATAATATGAATATAAATCGCTTGAAAGTTACTAAATAAAACAAAAATTTAGTGGTCTTAAAAAAACAAATTAATAGGTTATTCAGTTAGTTATTACTCATCTGTGTTTTTTTTTTAAGTTAATGGCACTGGTGGAGCCAACATGCCAGACCTATCCATGTTAAAAATAATTTTTTGTAAATCTCTCGTACTGTATCTATTTAATTATACTGATACATGGACTTAATTTAGGAGTACAATACAAAGAGGAAATTAAAAAAAATCATTCCTGCGATTTAACTATACACTGTCGGTAAAGTGTAAAACAAATTCATTTTTAGCCTAACAAGCCATTTGAAAAAATAATTCTGATATACGTCGATTTTTAATATTAAAGGTGACTAGAGACGATTATAAAAATATCGCGACAGCTCCAGTAAAATTCGGTAGTGTGGGGGTATTCGCCGACGATATCCGATCGGCGTGCGCCGCAGTGCAGTCGGAGAATTCTAGTAGAACAATTGCTAAGCGGATTCCGTGTGCGGTGTTTCTTAGTCCCAGCGGCAGCTGGGCCACTGGAATCTATTTCTCGAACTGGGTAATCGCTAGCGTTCGAGTCGACGGTAAAGATAGGTGGGAAAACCAGAGCTGTCGCGGTAATTTTGGAATCTAGAAATGTATGCATTAAATTCAACTTTCTATTTTATAAAATATCTTATGATGTAAATAATTAATTACTATTACTACTTATATTCAAGTCTAAAAAATATTTTGTTACGTTTCAAAATGTATTATAAAGGTATTAATTTCAAACACCCTAAAAATGATACGACACTGGCTGTAGTGTCTGACAGTTTCCCCTCTGATACAAAACAATCACTATTGCATGCGGTCTCTACGTTAGTATACATGCTCGAAGATTTTAGTTCAGTGAATGAATATTTATTGTAATTCCATGTTACTTAAAAAAGTTCATAATTTTGGTTAACCCTGTAGAAATAAATTTTTAAATAATTACATTGCTGCAAGGGCGATAAGGAGACTTTTCAAATGAGCTGTCACGTGACCTCGGTTTGTATTCAAAAAATCGTCGATGACGTCATTACACCATCACTAATGACGTAATATCCAACACATCTATAGCAGTTGATGGCCATTCAAAAATTAAAATTGACGTGTTTTAATTTTTTTTTTAAAGTCGTCTGTTTCTGAAATAATGAATTTATTCCATACATTTGCATCATACTGTATAATTGAACAATTAATTATTGTTCAGTTATGGTAAATGTTTTTGTATTATTATATTTTAATTTTGTTATGGTAGCAATTTAAATTCAACAGGTATTTGGTTATTGATTAACCTAAATAATGGATATTAAATAATAATTTGAAGTAGTTGCAATTATGCTATCAGAGTCGAGTTAAATATTGTGCTATTAAAAAAAATAAACTACGTAAAACAAGAAACGAGCTTTAATCTTTTTTAAGCTAGGTTCACACATTTCTATCTACGATGAAAATTATTTTTTATAACAATAAAACTGTCATAAATTAATTGACTGAACTATTGCTAAACGATTTTCAAAAAGGTTACGAAAATCCAAATTAAATGCATAGCATAATTATTTAAAATTTCTTAAACTTCTACAGTAATGTATGAATTCTGTATGAATTCATACCTATAATATTTTGTTTTCTAGTAATTAAAAACAATAAATACATTAAAAAAACCATACGATATTAAATTAGTTAAATTTGCTAATTTTATTTTTAAAGATAATAAACTATTTTATTATGATGTTTAATGTAAATGTTCATTCTTTCCAAGTATCAAAATGTACTTAGTGGTCACACCTGCATTATTGCCCCAAATGTATGGCTAATATGCCGATATTATATTCCCAGTTAGTAAATGAGGTTTGCAGGAATTATCGCTGGCCATTTCGTGAATTTGACATTGTTGGAACATTTGAAGTGATCTTCATCGATGAACAGAGGTAATCAATTATGTAACCACACAAACAAGTTAATTAATCGAATAGAATCTGTTAAGGCTTGTTTTAGTCAACATATGAGTGATCGAGCAAGTTAATAAAAATAAGTTTATTTTAAAAGTAACAGCCTTAGTAACAGTTTCTTCTAACACTTTTAAATTTGAATAATAATGCTTATTTAGAACAGTATACCTAATAAATAGTAGAGTAAATTACAAATGAAGTTTTTCCAAAATTTCACATTTACAATTATATTAACAGAACAGAAACAAAAGAATCTAATTACTAAAATTTACTAGAATCTAAGCACCTTAAATAAAGCCTCGAGACGGAAAGCCTTCAGTTAAGGTAACAATGAATTTTTCTAGCGACCAATAGAAATGATACCGTAGAATGGGGATATTTTGATCATTTTTTTTAAATAACTTTTTTGTTATTAGAGATAAAAATTAACAAAAAAAGCTGTAGCATCGGTTTTTGGTATGCTACCGATTAACGCAATATGAAGAAAAAAAATAAAGCAGTTTTCTGGTAAAAAATAAAAAACTGGTTGATCAATGTTATACATAAAGTGGGGATACTTTGATTATCTATGTTATTTTCTTAAAATACTCAAGTATCCCCAGCGCCTTAAATATCTGAGTTTTTAAAAACACATTTATTAATTTTATTTCAAGGGGAAAGGGGTAACAATGATCAACTAAAAATTTAAAAAATAAAATTTACCTTAAAAAAATACAATTAAAAGGAGTTTGAAACGAAAAATTTCTTATAAAAATACCTTAATGTAAGTAGGAAAACTGAGTAGGTATAAATTAGCTAGTTTTGCTTAGCACAGCCAATTCAATCATGTTAATGCTTTTGTTGAAAGTGTAAATTATATTTTTATCTTTATCTAGTTCTTTAGTTGGTTTCGGCAATAACTCTAAAATCTCTTTTTTATTAATTTCTGAAATATCACTAAGAACTCACCCACATGCTGCGATAAATGTTACCCTATACCCCCTATCCAAGTTACCTCAGTCATCAAATATAACTATTACACCACTGTCTCTAAATATATGTCTGGTTTAATTATGTAAACGATTGCACTTATACTTATACTGTTATCACAAAAGCGATAACATTAAAATTATTTAAAACTTACCTTTGCAGCGAGAAAGTTATTTTAGTTTGAAAAATATCGATATATGATAGTTGACCTTGTATCACCCTTATTCTGGGTTCAGTAGTCAACTAAATCGAGCGCTCACAAAATTTAGTTTTCAACACCATTTTAGTGTAAACCTGAGTAGGAGAAATTAATTACTTTCGAAAACTAACGGAAGGATTAGTTTATTTTAAGGCGAAGTTATAATCAAAGTATACCCGTTATTTAAAGTATCCCCATTCTACGGTATTTAATTTTCCTTAAATTAGTCTTTTTTTAATTTTTTGTTCATACGCAAGATCTGAAAAATATTTTAAATCATTCGGTAACCAGTTGTAAACTTTTACGATATTATAACGAATTTTGTTGCATAAATAAACCGGTTTTTCATTTTTAATAATTTTATGATATAATACACATTCATGCAGCACACGTTTTAATGTATTTAGAAGCAGGAGTACCTTTTCTTAGCCCATATATAAATCTTATACAACAGTTCTGTACCCTTTGTAGCCTTAAAATATCCCTTTTTAATAACCCCGGACCAAACACAGCATCCCCATAGTTCAAATGTGACAGTACAAGAACTTCACATAATATGACCTTAAGTTTCTTATTTAGTATGGCTCGATTTCCATATATTAATTTAAGATTAGCAAATGTCCTACACAAAATCGAAATAAAATGGGTTGAGTAGTGTAAATCAGAGTCTATCATTATACCAAGATTTTTTACAGTATCGACGAATTTTATACTCTCTCCGCTCACTCTAATATTTAGGTTGCTTAGACATCTTTTTTAGGGGCAGGTTTTTCGAATAGGATAGCAACTGATTTGGTGTTATTAACAGTAAGACAAAATTGGTTGGAAATTGTAACTAGTGATTCTATATCTTCATTGATATGTCGACATGCTACTTCAACACAATCCTCGGGAACTGTATAATAAATCTGTAAGTCGTCGGCATAAAAATGATGGGAACAATATGTTATTTTTTTGTGAAATTCACGAGTATAAATAGTAAACAAAATGGGCCCTAATATTGATCCTTGAGGGACTTCGTGTATGATTTTTAAAAGAGTAGAAGTTATCTTATTGTAAATAACTAATTGGCTTCGATTATATAAATAGCTGCCAAGTAAATTAATTGCGTTAATGTTCAAACCGATGTTATTACATTTTAGCCAAAAAATATTATATCTGCATCTCCGTTATTGCAATAGTTTGTGGAAGTATTAAATGTTCCGTTGTTTATTATATCTAATGTTGTTATTTTTCTGTAAATCAGTTAAAAAGTTTATTAAAATTAATTTCTCAATTTTTAAAAGAAAATTATGGTAACTTCAACCCTTCCTTATCTTAACGCAAAAATATCAAGCCACCATATAGACGTATAAACAAGTATGTCAAATATTAAATAGTAAACTATTTTAATGCAATTAATTTGATCAAATTCGGTATATCCACTAATTGTTAAATGATAAAATGATATGAATCACAAATTTCCAATAACTGAATTTAAAAGTTATTGTATATTTTTTCGTTAGTTTTTGACTGATGTATTTTTGAATTTTAATCATTTTTGTTTAATCTTTAATAAAAATTTGTTTGTCTATTTATGAAATATTTATTTATTGAAACGATATATACAATATTTGTACAACTTTAAATATTTAATAACACACAGTTTAACTTACTGGTACACGTCATAAAAATTGCTAAATACTAAAATATTTATTAGAATATAACTGTTAAATATAAAGCAAAATTCATTTTATGATGTAATAATTTTGTCGCATAATATATTTATAACTTTATTTTAATTTTATCTACTTATCTTGAGAGTTAAAACTTAATTACACAGTGGCATAGAGTAAGATTTATCGTAAATAATATCAATAATTAAAAATAGAAGAAGACAGATTTCTGAAAATGTAGATTATGGGCCAAAAGCTGAACATCCGGAAGAAATGAAGAATGAAGTAGCCGAAATCTTTAAAAGATTACAAGTAAGTCAAACTATTGCTATTAGGTGTTATTACTTACTTTATTTACTTTTTTAATATTTCTTTAGATAACAGTCAGCCACAGAGATCTTATGCACAAACCGTAGGACAGTGTTGCAATGATGAATATGGACATCATAGAAAATTACGTTGATTGCTTCTCTCTTTGGACATAATTCTTATTTCTTCGTGTTCCACGGTTACACTTATTAAAATTCGTATTAGCTATAAAGGTTGTATTAATAAAAGTCATTCCTTATTTTTTGTCCTTTTTCAAAGTATTCTGTTGTCCACGGAAAATAGTTCTAGTTTCGGGGTTTTGGCTTCTGTGAATAAGAAAGAAATAAAATACAAAAAGTAATTCGTAAATAGTTTGTTCGTGGGAAAAGGTACACCAAACAGACTGTAAATACGAGTAGTTATTTGTTATACAAGAGAAAACAGTATTAGATTTAAGCTCGAGCTTGTGTTGTGTCAAAAAGCCAAGACCGAAAATCTAATATTTTTGATATAATGGAAATGTATCTTTTGTATAAGAAAATATTCTAGACTTAAATCTCTTCCTTTACTTAAGTGTGAAATGTACTAACTTTTTTCCAGGTTAAAACCCATTTTTTCCGAGGAAAAAATTAATTTTATGAAAATTGACATTTTGTTACCTGTCATCACAGATAAAATGTTAAACTTTTTTCCTGTCGAACAAAAAACTTTATCTTGATAAAAACACTAGTTCAAAATAAATGTAGAGACATACTGATATATTATAAATAAAATATCCAAAAATAATATAATCCTTACGTATTCTTATTTTTAAAGACTTATTATATAATACATCTTGTTTTAATAATTTTGTTGATATTTTATTAAACTATCAAATAAGTAAATAGTTCACTTATGTATTGCTTAAAATACTTAAATGAATTATTTTTATTTTCTTAACTAAATTAAAAAATAATAATTCTTTTGTTACAGGTAATGCTGTTGTTTTGCACCACAACCTCATCATGGTTCTACTATTTTAATTAATGACCTTATTTATCTGCATTTTGTTAACGACAATGCAGAAATTTTAATATAAATTATTTAAAATTATCTCATTAAATCTTAAAGTTAATTAATATTATTATAAATGAAATTGATTGTAATTTTAAATAAAATAAAATTTAAAAACCAGTGTATTATAGTATATTTTGATAAACTGTTGTTACTAATTATTTTGGACATGTAAAAATTATATTAAATTACCCTCCATTTGCGACACCAGTCGGAAAAGATGTTAAGGTATTCTTGTAGGCGGGTTTGGAGGCGGTCTCGGTTGGGAGCGGGAGTGAAGATTGCAGTATCGTCTGCATAGAGCTGGATGTGGGTGTGGGGGTACCGTGGAATGGGAACGTCGTGGGTGTAGATTAGGTGGAGTAATGGGGCTAGGATGGATCCTTGGGGGACTCTGGCAAGGGGAGAGAAAAGTAGGGATAGCAAACTACCAGATCTGACTCTGATAGTGCGGTTTGTGAGGTAGAAGTAAATGAGTTTGACAAATGGAATAGGGAGGAGGATGCTCATGACCTTTCTAACAAGTCCGGCGTGCCAGACTTTGTCAAAAGCCTTCTAAACATCTAGGAATACTGCAACGCTACAGAGGCGTTGATTTTGGGACCTGGAGATAATTATTTGGAAGTTGACCAATGGAGTGAGGGTTAGGTTAGGTTAGAAGCCTGATTGAAACTTTGGAATGATGTTGTGGGTGTCTCAGAAGTTCCAGAGTCGGTCCTTGAGAAATCTCTCAAGGGCTTCCCCAGAACGCTGACAAGCGATATGACGGGCAGGGTAGGGTCTTTTCCAGGCTTAAGAATCATGACTGTGTTGGCTATCTTCCAACATTTAGGGAAATAAGAGAATTTGAGGCAATCGTTGGATAGATTTTAAGGGACCGGGAAGAAAGGATAATAAAAAACTCTTCGTTTTGACAAAACTTCCAATATTTATTTAAAAATTGTTTTTTTAAAAAACTCAATGACAGCTGTTTCGCTATTTTTTAAAGATTGTTGAGAAATTGAATCGGGGTCAGGCGCTGTGTTTTTTCCAATACGGCAGGAGTATTTTATGTCATCGATGGAGAAAGGTGAGTGAAGAGGGTTCTCTTCATTGAGGGAGGTGATGACATGTGGGCTGTGGGCTGTGGGTTATGTTTTGGATTAGGAGGTCGGTCTGAGCAGCGACATTGTGAAAAAGTGGGTTATTTGGAGATATGAGGGCATTTTGGAGGTTCTCCTTGAAGATTTTAGCTTTTTGCTCAGATGTATGGAATTTTTGACATCGGATAGATAGGTGAGAGTTTTTTTTTTCTTCCAACTAGGGAGTGAAATTTCTTTCAAAACAAGTTTCCCTTCCTGTAGTCCAGGTCCGCAGTCGTATTTCTCCACTGTGTTTGCTTGAAATTATTAACTTCAAGTCTGATCGTGGCGTTCAGTCGGTTCCACTGTGTTTTGACATTGGGATCTCTTGTCCGAAGAAAGAGACGATAAAGTTGTCTTTTCTGACGGATTTTTTGGGAGATTTAATTTGAGAGGGCGTGGTAGTCACGCCTGAAGGTGGTGAGTGGGACGGCGTTGCTTTGTGCATCGATAATTAGGGATTGTTTGTTTTGGGCTTGCATGTCGATGTCGTCGGTGGATTGACATGTCTGATTGTATGGGAGAGATGTTGAAACGTGATGTTGGAACAGTTGCCAATCAGCTTTTTTAAGTTTTCAAAGGTGTAGGTTGTTGGCGGTGGTTTAATTGGGTCGAACAATGAAGTTTAGACTAATACAGCGGTCCCTAAGACTTCGATAAATCTTTGGGTTTTTTGGGGCGAGGTAAGCTAAAGGGAGCGGTTACTTGGGGAAGGATTGGAGGTTCTGTGCGTTTGGGACATCTAGGATCAAAGGCGGGATGAGAGCCTTTGCAATTATGGCAGGAGGGGGAAAGGGTTTTTTACAGGATTCGGCCTTGTGGCCTGGATCGCCACAGATGGGGTGCTTTCGATCTGCACTCGGCAGACAAATGGCCTAATTTGGTGCACTTGGTGCAATGCTTGTGTATTGCAGGAAGTGCATTTGAGTTGGAAGCCTCACACGGGTGGTTGAGGCCGTGGAATTTAATGCCTTTAGTTAGGGCACGATAAAAATGAGTTTCATTGGGGTGATGACTCATCATCGAAGTGGGGATGATTCTCCAGCATCGGAAGTGCTCGAACTTGAGTTCGACCAGGATTTCGGAGAATTCCGCATCGGAGATTGCTTTGTCTACATTCCTGCAGACAAAGGAAAGGTTTGGTTTTTTGTAATTGGGCTTTGATGCGGTCCTGGGGTTAGAGTTGAGGGGGATACAGCTGAAGGCTTTATCTCCAGAGAAGCGGCGGATTTTGGCTTAGAGCTCCGTCGGCTCGATTGGGGAGGTAGTTTTAAGGAGGGCCATTTTTTTGAAGTTGTATTTCAACAGTTGGATTTGGCCGTTTATAATCTCATATTTATTTAGAAAATTGAAGAGTAGTTTCTGGCTGGCCAGGGTGTTGGAATTTGGCGAAGGCTGTAGGTTTTAGTGGGTTGGGTAGGTTTAGGCTGTGATGGTTGAGTTGTTGGAGTTTTGTGTCTGGAGGTGCTGGGTTTCTGGGTGTTTGGTTTGGTGGTTGTTGTGTTTCTTTGTCGGTGGAATTGGGTGGGAGAGTTTTGTGGGTGTAGTGGGTTCGATCGCAGAATTCCGATGTGTTTAGAATGCCGATGGGCTTTGTGAAGGAGAGCTTGTTTCAGCTTCTGGTTTTCTGATTGGACAGTTGTGAGTTTACGGGCGAGTTCTTGGACCTGTCGTGTGAGGTCTTGAACCAGGGCGTAAGTAAGGTTGGTTGTTGGGTTTTCGTCTTGAGGGGATGGAGGGAAGCTTAGAGGGTTGAAAATTGCGGAGCTGGAGGAAGGAGATGAAGAAAAAGGGGGGGTAGTCATTGGAGGAGATGGGGATGAGTTTTGATTTTGTAAAGCGGGTTTGGATGGGGGATGTCCTGGAATTCGAGGACATATGGAATTCGGGAAAGAAAAGGTTAGGTATTTGGAAGGGTTTAGGGGTTTCTGCCGAGGAGTTGGAACTCCCCGGCTGGTGGAGGGTGGTGTTTGGTCCGTGAGGGTGTTGTTTTGTGGATTAGGTATCGTAGGAGTTGGTTTTTTTGCGGTTTTGTAGGTTTTTAAAATTCTGGTGGATGAACTTTGGCGGATGCGCCGGGTTTAAAGGGTGTACGCTAAGAGCATGAAAGGGTTAAAGTAGGATGAGAACTTTGATATGGTTAAAAGAAGAGTTAATTCGACCAAATCAACGATATTTGAAGGATGTTGAGTTAGGAACGAAAAGGTGGTTTGTTTACCTGAGTTCACTAACACTGGCACTTGATTTTAAATCGCGATTCGCGCACTGTCTATCTAAAGTGGTTACTATTCACAGATGGGTTGTTAACTCGGTGGTGTGACGGGTAATAATTCCGTCAGGTGCCACTCTATGTCATACAACCTCTCTGATCTAGATGCAATACAGAAACTCACTTATTTTGTAATTTAGTTGGTAATTTAAGTATCCCGAAAAAAATTCCACTTGAATTAATCATTGAAATGTCACTTATGTTTGACTTTGATACACCGAAGTAATTATAGCAGAAGTCAAAAAAGAAGTGGAAGAGGGCTCACTCGTATGGTATACATATGGGTCCAAGTTAATTGAAATTTGGAATAGGAATATCATGACCGAATATTTGGCTGCTCAAATCCCTTTTATCCCTTATAAACGACTGGTCTTCTACTGGTCCATATTTAACTCGTCTACAAAAAAGATACATACATTCACACAAAAAATGCAAAATTCGTATTCAAACCTAATTTATAGTCAGAATTTTTTCAGTAAAATAAATCATCCCATTCAACAAAAATTATTTATAAATTTAAACAGATTATTACTCATAAAGTTAATAGATAACCTAGAACAATGAAAAGTTACTAAGTAATGAGATAGTCGTGGTTTCTGAAATATTACAAGACATGCTTGACATTAAATGATTTTTTTAACTGATGGCATCCTAAGAGATGACATTCCAGACGGCTTGAAATGCGCAACCTTGACTGGGCTATTTGGAATTTGCAGGTAGGTGCCGATCACACCTAGGCATATTAGATTGTTTAAAAAGTTTGGAAAATGTTATTATTGCGTTATCTTGTTACAAAAACAAACTGGTTAAATTAATTCTCCAGGTTCCCCGCGTATACGCTTTATTTGTCCCCGACCATTACTTAATTTAGGTCGATAAAAATCACAATTCTGTTAAAATCCAAAATTCTTTCACTATCGCAAACCCTTTGTTAAAATAGTTCTAAACAGTAATATCCATACGATCGTGTTGTTGCTGCTGTGACTTGTAAAGGCAATTTTCACGATCCATAGTTCGTCGAGGTCAGAATTACGATGTCGCGCCTAATCCCCTACTTCAGAGAACGTGGACCAACAATATAACACTGGTACACTGCGTCTCAACCGATCGGTTAGGTTGATCCCGCCTGTCAACAATACGGCCCATTTTGACGTCGTTAATTGATTGTAATTGTTCTACAAATAGCATTAAATACTTAATAATAATAATTAACTAGATCAAATAACTTTTATTATTATATATTTTGTGTATTTGTAAGAGAATTTTAAGTTTGAAATAATTTTTATTATGTAATGTATCAATATTATATTTTGTACATAAATATGTTGTTGGATTTTCATTTGGTTTTTTAAATAAAAATTGTTTATTTACAAGGAAGACAACCTGTACCACATTTTTGTTTTCGTGGGTCTTTATTTTCGTGATTATTTAGAGGTTCATTTTTATTTTCAAGTTTTTTGTACAAAAAGCAATTAAAGCTTTGTATTTTTAAAAATATATACAAGTTGTTGGCTAGAGTAACGTGAGAGATATTGTGTCGGCTGTTTATTAATTCTTTTATTGAAGTGAATTTTTAACACTTTATGCCAGTGTGAGTTGAGGGCCCTCAGAAGCCAAGAAGACGTATATCAAGGTAAGTGAACCTCTAAACGTCGTTAATTTGACTTTTGTTGTTACGTTTGCTATTTTTTTGGAAATCCAAGTTTCAAACGGTCTTTAAAAGATAAACCAGAACCAGTTCAAAAGATCTAACATCAAGAACGTACATATGTTATTTAAACCTACTAGAAACTTCGAGAAACTAAGTATATAATGTGAAAAAAGAAGACAGATATATTTTTACTATATTGTGTTCTGGAATGATCGACAATAGACGAAGTGTGTATGTCTAGACATATATAGGAAAGAGAGAGATGCATATAGTATTCTAGAAATTACGAATCCATAGAACAATAACGAATTTTCTGGAAAGTTTGAAACCTAATTGTCCAACTAAAAGCTGTCAGAACAAAGCACCCCTGAGAAAAACAAGAGCTTACTACTATTAGAACATTTAAATAATATTAATCAATCTAATTTATAAATAAATAAATTAAATAAATAATCTTTGAAATCACAATATTCTTTTACAAAATATTGGTGCCAACTAAAGTAATTTCACATTAAAAAAAAATTCATTACAAAATTAATTTAAAAACGTGTTCACCTAATAAAATGTTTTGGTCATAGTGGTACTATTTTATATAATATAATTAATTAAAAGCAGTTTTAAATAATAAACAATTTATACTTACAGTTTGAAAATAAATGTAAAATCTTAAGTCAATAAAAAAATCAGGTCAAATCGGTTACAATATTTGCCACAAATAGGTACTAATTTCTGACATTACATTCCACTTTAAAACAAAATACAATTGTTATTACTTATTTAATAATTCTGGACACTATGATAATCTAATAAATAAAGAAATTTATAAATAAAAATCTTATATAAATATTAAAAAAATACTATAAGATTTATAATTTCACTATATGTAACAAATTAAAATGAAATAATCATTCACAATTAATAAAAATATAAATAGAATTAACGTGAATACATTAAATTACATTACACCCTACAATTCAACATTGTATCAGTCAAAATTGTAAATTTCAAATCAATAAGCTATTGACGTGAAATTGTAACCAATAAACAACAAGGTCTTGCCCGTTAACTCCATATGTCCAACCCATTAATATTTCATACAGTTTGTTTTAAACTTAGCCGCCAATATGCACAATTTAAATCATTTTGTAAGTTGCTTACTTTAAATAAAACACCCTATAATTTATTACATTTTCCGATGTATTATCTTAGTTAAAACACAACAACACTTAATGCTTTCAACATTATTAAATGGTAGGCCATGATTTCCATGATTTAAGCAATCTTGTAAAAGGTTATAAGTACTGCTTAGAACGCAATTGAGAGCACTTTGAACACCTTTTGCATAAAAGCAAAACTAAAAATTTGCATTAAGATGCTGTTATTTAATTTTTAGTGTTTAATAAAGCTTAAGTTTTTCAGTGTCGTTTGTTTTGGCGCATACTGTATAAGTATACATTTTAGGTTTCGCTAGGAGAAACAAATAAATAAACGTCATTCATTGGGACTATATCTTCTTTTGTACCACCATTGCTTTTAATAAACCAGGAAGTTTAGAACAAAAAATTTTTTCTTCAGAAAATAATGATAGTATGAAATTCTTCTTTCTTTGGTTAATTTGGAAAGCTAGAATCTATAATGGTTTCTTATAAAGACCTGATGAGAGGAATGAACATATTAATATTGGGGTAAAAATTCGTTGTTCCACACATGAAGGAGAACTTCGTTATTTTTAAATCATGATATAATCACCATAGATGTTAATTTTAACAATTTTTTAAAGAAAGAAGTGTGTAAATTTGGTGTTAAATATGACTAGTACAAAAATAAGTCTAAAAGCTGTATCTTTTAAAGCTTCTAAGGAAATCATGACCTTAAATAAGAAAACAACATACATAGATTAGACGGACATAGACGGACATAGATTAGTGACGGAGTGATTTTTATGTCCTATACCACTGCGACCTTTGCAGATCTATTGTGGTCCTCCCTATATTTAGAGTACGGTATCCAACTTTATCGTTTTTATTAGACATATTAGCCTGGACGCCATCCCCTTCGCATAGCTCTCTGCCCTTGGTTTTCCTTCTCCGAATAGGTAAAACCGCACCCTTGCTAGGCCTTTGCACTCACAGAGTATGTGCTCCGCAGTTTCGTCTTCTTCCTGGCAGAATCTACATAGGCTATCGTCTGCTAGACCGATTGTGTGCATATGTTTCCTTAGCCTGCAATGTCCTGTCAGCATACCCACCATTATCCTCGTCGTTTCTTTGAGATAGCAGAGATAGCAGGTCGCGTGACAGTTTGATCGACGATCCTTTAAGGAATAGCTTAGCTTGTCTCATTCCTGGGGTTTTATGCCACCAGCGCAACGCCTGATTGTTTATCCATTGTTGGATGCTCTCCTTAACCAAGCATCTGGCAATTCCACATGAAGGTTCTGGCCCTATCATGACCTCAGTCGCTCCCTGCTTGGCTAAATCATCAGCTTTTTCATTGCCTTTTATTCCTGAATGGCCTGGCGCCCAGACTACGGTCACTCTGCTATGACTTCCTAGAATGTTGAGGGCCTTGCGACACTCCCACACCAGACTTGACGATGTCCTAAATGAGCTGCTTGGCTATCGGAGTAGATGACGATTCTCTGTCTATTAGCCTTCCGTCTAAATAACTCTTCTGCACATCATTGCACCGCCATTACCTCTGCCTGAAAGACAGTGGCATGTCTTCCAAGGATCAGAGAGATCGTGATCCTCTCTTTTTCCCCGTATATTCCGGCTCCTACTCCAGAGTCTGTTTAAGAGCCATACACATACATAAAATTCCGTATAAAAAATAGTGATTTTGTTCCCTTTTGTAATCTTACAATATTGTAACAATGTAACAGTAAGAATTACGTTCAATTATGACAAATTTGTTAGGTGAATTATTGAGACTGTTAATATTTAATGTCCATCTAACTTTTATGAAAATGAAAAATTAAAATTGCAAATGTTTCAAATAACTGCAAAAGTTATCAACATGCTCATTATAAGTTTAAATGCAATTACAATTTATCAACATTTTTTAAGCAAACAATTCGTATAACGTTTTGGTTGTTTATCTATTTAAAATATTGATATGAAAGATGATCTCTTTGAATTTAATTAAAATGCTATTCCCTTGAAGTCTGTTTATTTTTACTAGGATAATTTTTATTCACACAGTAAGGGTTAGTACCATAAAAAAAAAGGATAATTTTTCTTAAGAATATTAAGATTGTAACAGGATTGAGACAGATACGGGATGAAAAAGATTGTTAAACATAAACATCTTTCATTTCGGTTTTCGTGGTTGTCGAGATGCGAATTGCGGATCTGTCAAGGAACGAAGAAAAGGCTGTTTACATGGGTTCAAAGGAAACAAGCACAAAATGTTCAGGCAGAGCCGGAAAACTCAATTGTCGCTTTTTATGGATCTGGTAATTGAAAGGAAAAGGTTTAACGAATACACTTTGCCCCACTTTGGTTTCTTAAATTGCCGCCTATAAGATTAATGGTACAAAACTAAGCGCTAAAATAAGGGAAATACTATTTGGGACTTGTTTCGTCCCTTTAAGCAGGTGCAGTTCTCCTAACCGCGTAAATAGTTTTATTACTTTTCGCAATATTCTTTAAAAAAAAAAGCCTCATTTACCAATAAAACATAAACAAAGCACAAAATACCATGAAGATTTTAATTCCTTTAATAGTTTTTTATAAGTTTATGCAAAATAATCTAAAATATACTAATAAAAAATGGGTTTAAATGAGATTGCTCTAGGTTTTAAAATTTAAATTATTTACAAATAATTACAATCCTGTGGATAATCTAAACTATGCGATTAACGAATTGATTTGAATGAGTTTGCTCTAATTTAGTAATTTACATTATTTACACATTATCTTATATTGATTAACATTAAATTTCAAAAATGGCTAGTAAAGCAATAAATCTATAGACAGGAATATAATTGCTAGTTTAATAAATCTTTATTTACTATTAATGCCATGTTAACATTTTGCAAGGAATAAGTGTTGTATGGTCGATGGACTGGCTGGGCTGCCTCAAATTTTTTTTATATTTTTATTACTTGTCGATTAATGATGGTTTATTAAGAACAGTAAACAACTAAACGGTTAAATGAAACTTCCACTATTTATTCGTAAAATACGTGGGGCGATCGAATGGCCGGCTAGATCCCCCGATTTGACTCCTCTCGATTACTTCTTATGGGATTATTTAAAATCTAAAGTATATTTTAATAGACCAAACAATATTGCTGATTTAAAATTTAGGATAACGGAAGAAATTAACAAAATAACCCCCGAGGTCATACAAAATGTTGTACGAGAATTCCAATATCGCCTCGGTTATTGTCAAGAAGTGAATGGTGGTCATTTTGAACATTTAATTTAAGTGTCAAATACATTGAAAAACACATTCTAATCATTATGTGACATTATTATCTTCATTCTACGTAAAGTTTTGTGTTAGAGACATTATCAAAATTTTACATCTTAAAAATCAATTTTCTCAGTTATGATTGCACCAAACTTAAAAAACTTTATATTGCTGAACAGAGGACTAAAATCCCTTTCCAACGAGGTGCCACACGACCCCCTTTGTAATTTAAAATTTTCGAGAGGGTTCCTATAATTCCGAAGGGGTGCTGGAGGGGGATAATATTTTTATACTGTAAATTGTCAATTTAAGAATAAAAATCGACCTGTTTCAGGTTTTTTTCATATAGTACATAATAACGCTACAAATGAATTTATTCCATACATATGGACCGCACTGTATGTAGTATTTGAATGTCATTGGTGTGTATAAGTGAGTGTGGATGTTCAAGAACGTGTTTTGCATATTTTGACTTATCTGGTTGTTGTAATCTATAAGCTCTTAAATGTTCATTGAATCTTATTTCAAAATTTCTTTGTGTTTGACCTACATATACAGCATTACATTTTGGACAATAAATTTTGTAAACACCAGATTTTTTTAATTTAGATAATTTTGTTTTTACATTTAACAATTTTGTACCAACATTATTTTGTGATTTGAATAAAATTAATGCTGATGTTGCCGAAGTTATTATTTTTGAAATTGTATTGGAAATATTTCCACAATATGTAATACTTTTATAACTTTTAATTTATTTAGTTTGTAAAGGAAATATTAGTAGTACTGACATTCTCTGTTCTTTATTGTTAATTAATTAATTTATAAAATTTAACGACGTATAGACGAATTGATGGAACAACGACCACGAGTAGGCAAAGTTTTGCGCCTAGAAAATGACCAGCGTTCTCTGCTTTACTTGGTTTCTAAAATAACATCTGAAGGCAAGCCTACTTATGAAAACCTGTGGTCTGCTCTGCGAAACTTGAAGGAACTCGCTCTCTTCTACGACATAAATAAATTGGCGTTACCGAAGATTGGATGTGGTTTAGATGGGTTGGACTGGAAGATAGTGCGAACCATGATCGAGGTAATTTTCCGCGACACCGGCGCGGCGTCCAAATCACGGTGTGCTGCTTCAATCCAAAGGAAACGACCCCTGGCAAAACTGTAGACTGCTACTTCTTTAAGAAAGGAGTTTGTCGGGCAGGAGCTAACTGCAGATTCCGTTATGAGGCGTTACCTGATGTAGCCAATGCAGTTTCTGAACGAGACGTTCAGAATTAAGAAGGGGGCAGTGTAACAAAACGCGTCCGCCACTGGTCGAAGACTCGAGAAACGACTGGACATGGTAGGAAGGCCTACGCGACTAGACAATTCGATTTTGTTCTCGACTCGACTGGAATTCCGACCACAGGCATATATAACCGTGTGTCCAACACTGAGGGACAGTTAGTTAGTTAGATAGTTTTAGTTAGTCTTGTTTTGTTGAATATAAATTAAGTTTTTAAAGATGAATTGTGTAATCTTTAGTTTTTATTGGTGTTGTCATTTATTCGTTAATAAATAAATATAAATCGAACCTCGAGTATGATTAAATAACGTTACAATATGAAACAACGTCGATTTTTTAAGTTCAATACACAAAGTTAATCATAAAAACATACAAGAGTTTATGAGGAGAAAGGAAACCTACTATTTTTAGGTTTTTTATCAATGTAATTTTGTTTTTTTTGATAACATTTTTTTTATTTATTAAAGATTTAATCTAAATGTGAAAGTAAATCTAAGTGTTTAATTGTGGGTCTTAACTTTAAAGGAGTCATGGAAATGCAAGCAAGCCATTAAGATATGTTTACTTTATCTTTGATCCAGTCTACATCTAAAGCTTTGGGTTTTCAGAATTAAACTAAAAGTCTTTTACTGAAATATAAACTGCAAACGCAATCGTAATGAAGTCTCTATTATTTACCATTTGTAAACCTATCTCGTTTTCTATCGGATATTTTAAACTAAAATGTCTATTAAAACAATATAGCAGTAAATTAAGGATACTAAATCAACGTTGAAAATGCATCTAATAAATATTTTTCACAATTTTATTACAAGAAAATAAAAACTCAATATCCTCACACATCATAACAGTTACTTTTGTAAACTTATTGTACTAACTTTTACTTTTTGGAAGTTCATCTTATTAAGAATAATAAAAAACTCTTCGTTTCAACGTAACTTCCAAGTTTATTTGAAAAAATTAGGTTTTAAATTAAACTTGGAAGTTACGTTGAAACGAAGTTTTTTATTATTCTTAGTTACTTTTGTAGATAGTTAAATATTTTACTTCTGTTTTTTTTAATAAAAAATAGAAAGAATAGATTTCTATAGTACATTTTAAGACGAAGTACCTTAAAAGTAATTAATACAATAGTCAGCATTTAATTTAAAACTTTCAAGTAACTAGTATTTTATTTAAGTCAATTTAAACCTGAAGCCTTTATAATGAACCATAGTTAAATCTGAACCAAAAATAGAAATACGGCAAGATACATAAGAATATCCTAGAGGAAAGCAGAGGTGAATTTTATACACGAGACAGGGAAACGTCCGATGGATCTTGTGTATTGGTGTCCCATAAGCTTAATCAACTTTTTTTTCTTTAATTCATAAATAAACTAATAGATTATCATTTTGCGACATAACCACTTCAAAGTTTGCAAACAGGTAAATGTATTAGCAAGACACTTTTGATAACACCTAGATTAACGGGATTTAAACAATTGTTTGCGATATTTTTGTTTTCCTATTTGTTTAAATAGCAATATATCTGTTGATACAGACATCTTCATTGTTAATAACTGAATTTTTGGAACTTACTCAGTTAAAAGTATACTAGCACTTTTAAAATAAATTGGCTCAATCAAGCATTTAAATAACAGGTCGGCTGAAAAGTCCCCGGTCTGACTTATAGATGACGACACTAGAATTAAATCCATTTCATTTTTAGATAGTATCATCCTTCAAAAGACTCGTGTAAAAATTTGACAGCTGTCGGACTATTAGTTTGTGAGGTATTGCATTTTTAGTGAAGCAACTTTTGTTATTTTCAAAAAGATGGAAAAAAAAGAATTTCGTGTGCTCATTAAATATTGTTATTTGAAAGGAAAAAATACAGTTAAAGCAAAAGCTTGGCTTGATAATAAGTTTCCGGACTCTGCGCCAGGAAAATCAACAATCATTGACTGATACGCAAAATTCAAGCGTGGTGAAATGAGCACCGAAGACGGTGGACGCCCAAAAGAGGTGGTTACCGACGAAAATATCAAAAAAATCCACAAAATGATTTTGAGTGACCGTAAAGTGAATATGATCGAGATAGCTGACACTCTAAAGATATCTAAGGAACGTGTTGGACATATCGTTCACGAATATTTGGGTATGCGGAAGCTCTGTGCGAAATGGGTGCCGCGCGTGCTCACAATCGACCAAGAACAGCAACGAATTGATGATTCTGAGCAGTGTTTGCAGCTGTTAAGTCGTAATAAACCCGATTTTTTGCGATGAAACTTGGCTCCATCACTACACGCCTGAGTACAATCGACAGTCAGCTGAGTGGACTGCGGCCGGTGAACCGCCACCAAAGCGTGAAAAGACTCATCAGTCAGCTGGCAAAGTTATGGCCTCAGTTTTTTGGGATACACACGGTATATTGTTCATCGACTATTTGGAAAAGGGAAAAACAATCAACAGCGACTATTACTGTGCATTATTGGAGCGATTAAAGACCGAAATCGCGAAAAAACGGCCCCATATGAAAAAGAAAAAAGTGTTGTTTCATCAAGACAATGCACCGTGTCACAAATCATCGAAAACGATAGCAAAATTGCATGAATTGGGCTTCGAATTGCTTCCTCACTCACCGTATTCTCCAGATCTAGCCCCCAGCGACTTTTTCCTTTTCTCTGACCTGAAGAGAATGCTCGCGGGAAAAAAAATTGGCTCTGATACTGAGGTAATCGCCGAAACTGAAGCCTATTTTGAGGACAAACCGAAGGAGTACTACAAAAATGGTATCAAAAAGTTGGAAGGTCGCTATAATCGCTGTATCGCCCTTGAAGGCAACTATGTTGAATAAAAAAGTGAATTTTGTCAAAATATTGTGTTTTACTATGGTAGACCGGGGACTTTTCAGCCGACCTGTTATATATTTAATGTGGATTTAAACGTAACTTAACAGCAAAGTTGCAAGTTTTTTAATATAAAAAATGACCTTATTAAGAGTGCTTTTGTGCTGAAAGCAATTTTATTGCGACCTTAAAGATTTCTTTAAGATTTAATATTTTTAATATTAGTTTTAAAATATAGTTTTAAAGCATCCTTGAAGTACCTAATAAAACAGTTTGGTGTTACTTGAGTTTGTACTAAAAGGTTTAAAATAAATTCATAATTAAAACAACAGTTCTATCAAAAAAACGTCAATTTAAGTACACCTTTATATATATTCAAATAGGGCTGTTTCATATAAAAGAAACAACTTTGTGCATTCTCTAATTTATTTAGTTTAAATATATACTTATTACAAATCCAAACCGGAATGTTTTCTATACTAATGCCCGGTTTCACCAACGTTAAATAGCGGCCTATTCGTCGAATAAAGTTATTTAATAATAAATATAACAGATTTGCGTTTCACCAACGACAAATAAAGTTTATTCTAAGAATAAACTCCAGATAAATTATTTGTCGATTATCGGGCAAATAAATATTTATTCATCCAATAAAGTGATAGGTTAACCTCACCTTATGTGAATTTGTATGTTCGTTATTAAAGTTTGAATCTAAATTAAAAATTTGAATATAATTTAAAATGTACTGTGAAAGGTAAATGTACATTTTCAAAACTTAAATTGTTTGGAAATGTTTTTAATTTGTACTTATATATAGTTTTTTTGTTGTGACCAAACGCTATCAGTTTTGTTTTTTAAAATGTGCTTATATTTTTCCACTATTGTAAGAAGATTCTCCTTTTCTTCTTCTAAATAATTTTTACTTCTTTAGCGTTTCCTACTCATATTGTAAAATTAAATAATATTAAATAAAAGCGGCAAAGAACGACAAAGCGCCAAGATTTAAATTTAAAATTGTGGGGTTATGTTTTATGACAAATCCTTGCAAATAAACGATTTGCGCATGCGCCTAAAAGTATAGTCCGTGAAGAAATTACTATGTTATAACTTATTTGTCGAATAGTTATTTGGAGTTTTAAAAGCGTTATTGAAATATAAATAAATTTAATCGACAAATAAATGTTATTCTTCGAATAGCTATTCGTTGATTTATTTGACGTTGGTAAAACCGGGCATAAGCAAATTTAAATTAAAAAAAAGTTTCTCGGCAATAAATAAATTTATACAATTTATCAGTAATCAATTAACCAAACGAAAATGCCAATCTAGCTAATCATGTTAGATTCGTTCATGTGAACTAGTGTTTTTGCTTATTAAAATCTAGTATAGCGTATCTTGTCAAACAGGAATAATTTAATTATTAAACCTTATTGTTTATATTTTTCCAATTAAAATCGCACGATATATACAATCAATAATGTTGATTTTGATTCGGTTTAAAATAATTCTGTATACGGATACACTATCGCCGGTGTTGGTCAATTTAGTGGATTGTAAACTGATTGCATGTAGATATTGTCATTTAGCTGTGAACGTTATAGTTCACAGAATTTGGCTGAAGTTATTTTTCTAGTTTATTATGGGAAAAAATATGAACAGCGATGTATTTTTAGTAGCAATAAAATTTTGTCATCAAAATTTTATTAAGGATGTACATACGTTTTTTTTTGAGTTATACCAAAATATTAATGGCACCCTTATAATGACTTTCAACATAATGACAATGAAAATCCTATAATATATGTCAAAATAACCAAATACCAAAAGTTAAAATATTACTCTTGGTGAATTTTAACTCCTGTGTTCTATGCTTAGTGATATATTTATACAGTGTGTAAAAGCCAAATGGAATAAATTCATTATTTCGGTTACTGTACATATTTATAAAAAATCCCGAAACACGTCAAATTTAAATTATAACTTGACATTCTTTAACGTGAAAATGCAACCCCTACCTTCAACCCCCTTAGAATGACAGGTACAACCCCCAATTTTTTAAATGGGAAGTATAGGCTTGTGATATATCATTAGAAAGGTCTCTTCACTCTCTATTCAAAAATGTTATTGTTTTTAAATTTAATGCAAAAATTAACATAAAAAAATTAATATCATGTTGTTACCGAAATTCGCTACAATACAATCAAAAACTAAAATGTAATGCAAAACGTAATAAAATGTAGAACACGAAAAAAAACTATGAATGTTAATGAAGCAGATGTTCAAAATGTTCTCCGCGAAAGTTTTGGCAACATCCTTATCTCAAATAAAACTGTCTTCTAACATTATTTAACATATCAGGCGTGATCGACCTAATCGCAAGCGTTATTCGTTCTTTCAAGTCATTTAAATCAGAAGGTTTAGTTTTGTACACATGGCTCTTTACATATCCCCATAAAAAGAAATCTAATAATGTAAGATCAGGTGATCGCGCTGGCCATTCAATCGATCCTCGCCACCCTAACCACCGATTGTATCGAGGTACTGCCAGACATTAAGTTGGTTATGTGGTGGTGCTCCATCCTGCTGAAACCATATCGTATTCGCTGGAACTTGAGGGTTACCTGGATCAGGATATTAATTTGCCAACGTTGGAATGACATCATTTTGAAGTAGTGCCAAATAATTGTTGCCATTCAAGTTGCCCTCAATAAAAAAGGGACCAATGATATTGTTCCCTACAATCCCTGCCCAAACATTAACCTTTTGAGGGTATTGAGTGTGTTCTTCTCTCATCCAGTGAGGATTTTCCGTGGACCAGTAGCGGCAATTTTGCCCATTAGCATGACCGTTAAGTAAAAAAGTACAATCATCAGAAAACATGACGTCTTCTAATTGGATAATATTGCTATTCAACATGTCCATCATTTGCTCACAAAAAAAGATCTCCTATCAAAATCGTCTTCCATGAGCTCCTGAGTAGGTATCATCTTATACGGATGCAATTTATTTTCTTTTAATATGTTTGCTATCGATGTATGGCTATCATTGAATGTAGTGGTTGCCTGTCTACTCGATGTATGTGGGTTTTCCTGAAACTCAAGCAACACATCCAATTTGAGTTCATCACTCAGTGCATTGGCAGCTGCTTTTTTTATCTGCCTTACATGACCAAACTCGCGAAACTGCTTTTCTATTTTACTTATTGTTCCTTGGGATATAGGCAGTAAATTAGGAAATTTCTCATAAAATAGGCGAGTTACTTCCTGATGTGTTCGGATGTTATCTCCGTAACCAATCATTTGTAAAACTGTTATTTTATGCATTTCCGTTAATCTAACCATTTTTCAGAATTGAATTGAACAAACTTTATACTTAAATTACAACAATGACAACTTGAATAAAACAATTTACTACTGCTTGTTAAAATAGCGTTGCCACGGAAATTCTTTAAAGTTTTTTAATGGTTACCATCTAAAAACCACATTGCTATGGTTTTTGTTCACTTTCTCATTATCAAGACCTAAACGGGAAATAAGTTTTAAGTATATTGTAATAAGTTTCGAGTATATTTTAGCGAATTTCGGTAACAACATGATTTTAATTTTTTTATGTTAATTTTTGCATTAAATTTAAAAACAATAAAATTTTTGAATAAAGAATGAAGAGACCTTTCAAATGATATATCACAAGCCTATACTTCCCATTTAAAAAATTGGGGGTTGTACCTGTCATTCTAAGGGGGTTGAAGGTAGGGGTTGCATTTTCACGTTAAAGAATGTCAAGTTATAATTTAAATTTGACGTGTTTCGGAATTTTTTATAAATATGTACAGTAACCGAAATAATGAATTTATTCCATTTGGCTTTTACACACTGTATGAAACTTTGGTGAATCAGTACAAACAGCGTTTGTAGAAAAAAAAATCAGAATAATTGAAATGTAACTTCTTTATTTGTAATTTTCACTAAAACAAACATACATGTAGGTATTTGTAATACACTCAATGTGTGAACATTTTAAGACGTATAGTCCTTTAAAAGTAATAACCTTATCATTTCCGAACGAAATTGATTTTTGTAAAATGTGTCGGTTATAGATAATATTTTATATTACAAAAGTAATGTCCATGGTACACCATAAAACAAAATTATTGTCGTATTTTCAAGCTTGGAAATGCAGTATCAAATAAAGTTAATAATACAGTACACAGGAAACTTGAGGGTCAATATTTCTATCAATATTTACTAAGTTGGAAAATAGAATATTAAGAAAGTGTGTGGGTTGAATATAATCGTCAGATTATATATTACAAATATTTTTAATAAATTGAAAACTGTAGCAAAAAAGTAGGAAACAAAAAGCATATTAGACAAAAATTCAGTATTGGAATAGATATAAATAATTTTTTACTAATTTTCCTAGAATAGACCGCCCTTCTTAAATTTTGTTTGTCGCAGGATTTTTCCTTTTTTATTAATTTAACTAATAAAGAATGTTAGTTTGTATTTTTGTCCACCATATGCCAATTGGAATCAACATGTGATACACTTTTGGAATCGCTATGGTAATCCAAAAATTAAAACAAAATAGGGGTACTTCATTTAAAAATAATGTGGTGTAGTGGGGAGTAATATTTAATTACTCGAAAGTTGTTCACCCTGTATGTTAAAATATTATATTAGAACACGGTAAATTAAAATAAACAACAGACGTTATTTCAAGATTATTTCTTGAAATGGTCTGCTAAGCTAAAAATAATGAATTTGTGCCATACTCTACTGGCAGAGTATACCTATAGTAATATTACATATTCAAAGAAAATTGGAACTATATTTTGCAAAAATTGCTATTTTCAGCAATTAGTAACAAACTAAGGGAGTAAATTGTTAAAAAGAATTGTACCTATTATTTTGAATCCGAGAAAAATAAAGATTTTAATTTTAAGAAAAAATTACCAAAAACATCAATCATTAAAAAAATTTGATTTTTTGCAAAATAAAGTTTTATTTTTTGATTAACATTCTAATTAAATTTATTATAGTAACTCTTACTCTGTGGAAGTCCATCTTACTGTGGTTGCTATGATAGGGCATCATTTTCATAGATCTATGACAATTACTCTCATTTGCTTAAATTTATTGTACTAACCCTTTCTTTTTGGAAGTTCATCTTACGAAGAATAGTAAAAAACTCTTGTTTTAATTTAACTTCCATGTTTAATTGAACAAATTACACGGGGTTAGAGATAGTTAATATTTCCAATATTAGTAGGTAGTTGTTCTCATAAAATATAGTATGTATTAATAAATAATAAAAAAAATTACAAACTTTCAATGTAAAACAATTCAAAATATTTTACCCACAAAAACAATGTATAATACAGTCATTATATTATGTTTTTACAAAATTACAGAGACAAGCTTTTACATAATTTCAGAATTGTTATTGTAATTAACCAAATAATCACAATATTTGTACTTAGAATTATGAAATTTTTACTAAAAATTTAAAAAAATGATGAATCATGCGTCAAGTTATCTTTTAAATCATTATTTTTACCAAAAAGGTATACATAAGTGAAAAAAAATTGTTTTTACTACTACCCTCTGAAACTTTATTGAATTTTGTTGAGGTAGTAAAGTTGTTAATTATTAACCAAGGTAGAAAAATACAGAGACTGCTTAATTAAACTAAATCTTAATCCATTTATCAGAATGTAAAGTTAACTATATATAAAAAAATGTTTTTCCTTACTTTTTTAATAGTCATATCCACGTACCTATTCCAAAATCAGTCGACTTATCCATGCACTTTTAAAACGATTTTTACAACACATATGTTATTGTTGCCTTGTCATTGTCATGTCATGTGAAATGGAAGTGACTGGTGACCCGTCAAGAATGTTTATTAGTTTTTAAAATTAAAATTTAAAAACATATAATGCCAGACCTTAAAGTTCTAAAACAGAACGGTGGATGGAAAAGTTCTTCAGCTGCAGAAAAGTATATAGAAGAATCGATTGAAGGCAGAAACAAGATTGCAAGAATGATCCAAAGGGGCGAAGCCATTTCCCGGACTCAAATGAGTTGAACAACTATCACTCATCACATAAGTTTATATTAAAATAACGAAAATTTATTGTACCAGAGGAAAGCCAGCGTTCTTAATACATAGTGTCAGCAAATAATTATTTTAAATTGGTTTTATTTTTAAACAAATTAAAACTATACTGTAAGCTCATATACTAATTTATATGAGCTAACCAAAGTAATATTATAACGGGCATATATAAAAAAAATAATAATAAAACAATTAAACTTAATAAATAAAAACATACGCAAAATACATAAACTTCTTACATCCTTATATTTTTAATTTTTTATATTCTAATTTTTTCTGTGCGTGCGCTTGCTCTCTCTGCAACTTTTTCTCTATCACAAATAAGACAATGTAAAAAACGTATCGAAATTTAATTTCTCTTTATTAAAAATTTTACATTCCACATCGTCAAACGGCATAAAAATAAAAACAACGAAAATCTCTTTGTGCAATTTGCAGTAAATTATCAAGCTACTTTGCCTTTGAAGTTGTAGCTATTTGCTGTTTTGATCAGAAGATAATAATATATTAGTTGAACCGAACTTTTCGCATTTTCATGAAACTATAGAAATACTCTTAAAGCTTATATTTTTCAAGCATAATAAATTTATTTTTATTATGATAAGGAAATTAACTAAAACCATTATTTTTTTGATAGGCTAACAGTTTTTTTAACCCTTTTAAGCCCTTTCGAATTGAGATGGTTCACTAGAGGCATGCTAGTAAAAAAATTATCCATTACGACATTTCGCCCTGAATGGAGATATTTGCTAACCAGTTTTATGACAATATTTTCACCAACATTTGTTTGTCGTTGTCCAGACGGTGGTTTTCCAGTATATAGTATCCCTTTTAGGGGATATGAATTCGCTGCGTTGCACAACCAAAAAACCTTTATGCTCTGAAGGGATATATTACGTAAATTTTGTTCGACCGCGATAAGGGAACAACGGCTCATCCACAGTAATGTCTTCCGTTGGATAGTATAATTGCGACAAAAGCGCATTCAGCATTTCAAAGAGTTCAGATATTGGCGCAGCTTTATCTTCCTTCTGCCTTTCTTTTCTAGACTTTGCGTTGTCGAAACGAATTGTGCATAATATTTGCTTGAAACGGTCTCGGCTCATAGCAGCCCTGTACATCACGTACAGCCCGAGACATCCACAAATCGTTCAAATTGTGAGTATTATTTTTTGTAACGTCAATCATGAACAAGATCCCAATGAAAGTATCCAGTTCTCGGTCAAGCAACGGCATCCACACACGTGGTTGAAAATTTGTATTCAATGCGTTATACGCATGGGCTAATTCGACACCCTTACGATTTGTATGGTACAAAATTTGCTGTTTCATATCCTGAGTGAAGACTGAATTAAAACATCAATTTCAGTCATTGTGGGCTTGCATTGTCGTACGTCAACACCACCTGAAACAAACGCACATCTCAACAGATACCTATTTCTATAGCGAAACAGCTGTCATTACATTTAAAGTATTTAACGAATAAATAGCTTTAAATTATGGATCTGTTAATGAACAAATAAATCTGGAAAGTTCTCCACTTTTAAAGTGTTTGCTTTGATTAAGTCTTCATTTTATACATAAATAAGACGTAATTGTAATACAAATATATTAAGTTATTGTAAAGATCAGCATGATATAGTTTTTTCCTGGTTTTTCTATATCATTGCACAGTTATACTGATCTTAGAGGGAAGTACATCCAGGATAATCCCTTAGGGCTCATAACATCTAGACTTTAATATTGTTATATCTTATTACTTCCATACTTGGTCTAGGCTTAATACTACCTAATAAACATCAGGTACCTAGCTACAAACAAACAAAATGTAACTTCAATATGTCAATCTGACGATGCTAAGTCTAGCGAAACGGCTGTCATTAAAGTTAAAAAAGCAATTTTTTAAATAAATATTAGAAGTTTTGTTAAAACGAAGAGTTTTTTATTATTCTTAATAAGATGGACTTCCAAAAAGTAAGGGTTAGTACAATCAATTTAATATAAACTATATTTTGTGTTATAAACTTACCCACTTATAGAATTAAAAAAAATTAAATGTTTTTAATAAATTACTTTCAAGTTTACCGGTGGTATTAGTTTATTAAACTGGTTTAGAAAAAAGTTTCTTAACTAGTTATAGAAAGGACCTTTGTTAAATAAATTATTACAAAAGACATTTTAATTTCACGACCTATTTAAACTTAAAATTTCTTATATTTTTAAGTTTGTTTAAGCAATGTTTAAATTTATTTACTTTTTATAACATAGGGTTTTTATGTTTTAAACATAGTTTTCCTGGTATATAAATACGTTATTTCATCATGAAAACTCCAGACATTTAAGAGTCCATTCAATATAATATAATCGGTCTTATCTACACAAACCAGAACCGTCTCAAAACCCTTCAGGGTTTCGAGTTATATTTTATCCATTTCTAACAAGAGGATTACAAGAAATTGTTATAATCTGTAATGGTGACATGTCACCTTACAGAAATCCAATGGGTATTTGATAATTACTATTCAAAAACTTTAGTTGTCGAAATTGTTAATTAAAATTAAACAGTATTTTAATGTAATAGAATTTTTATAATTAAATATTAAATTATACGAGTAATTAGGGAATAACTTGTCCTTTTATTTTGTTTGCATGCTTAAATATTATTATTTGCAGTGGTTTTAATGTTTTACGTATATTCTATTACTAAATTATGAATATTTATATTGTTTGACGACAAATATTCTAAGGTACTAACCTCGTTTGTTGATATTCCCAATACATTGTGGTGTTATAGTATATTTTAAAAATATTTTATATTAACTTACTTCAAAGAACCGAATTTAAGAACCAAATTAAATTTAGTCAATACCAAATAGAATTTAAGCTAAGATTTTCTATTTTCTTAACGGACCGTTATGTTAAATTTATTGAAAATCATGACTTAAAAACGTAAAAAGGTTTTTTATTTAAATCTTAGCTTTAAAGTATGTTACGAATGAGTGATACTTTCGTTAAGTTTATAAATATTTGTAGTTATTTGAATTTAAAAATATAATTTTAAGAGACATTACATTACACTTTTTTACAGTGGCCCATATAGAATTTTTTCCCTACTGGAATTTTATTGTCTTTTTAATATTGGTTTTTAAAATTATTCCATACAACTTTGACGAGTCAATAGTTTCACATAAAATAACAATAACAAGGCAACCAATAACATATCCAATATACAATAATTTCTGTTATGGTTTGATAATAAGTATTGTGTTTTAAAAATCGATATAAAAATACATGGATAATTTAATTGGTTTTTATTTTTAAATAGGTAGGTGTACTTTTAAAATATTTTCATCTTTAATGTTTGCAGCATAAGGTATTTTATTGACAAATTGCCTGTCCCTCTGTTCCTTGTAAATAAACTTAATCCCCAAAAACCATTTAATGTAGGCGTTTTAAAAATTGCCATTTCTATGTTGTTTAAGAAGGGCGTTTTTATAACTTCGGTAGGTAAAGGAAATTCACATTTAACATGTATATACTATTCTAAAGCCCACTGTACATTACTCTGCTTGTTTTCGTCCGCATTGTCCTCACACATCCCTTATAACTTAACATAATTTAAATCTTTAGAAACACCTAATTTCTAAACTTATTTTTTTATGTTATGCAAGTAGAAGTACGTAACAACACTACAAAAATGTATTTCTTGATAAAATGGACAATTAAAAACTTTTAAGGATGAATGATGAAATACTTTTAAAAATTCCTTAAGTTATGGTTTGTCGCCAATTTCCTAGTTTCATGAAAGCTGAAAGATGACACAAGAAGGAGGAAGTTGGGGGGTGCTAACTGTGTCGGTTCCAAACAATTGATGGTTGACTGGCGGAAAAACAAAACCGTAACTTTCCAACATGAAAATATAGGGACAAAAGAAAGATTATCTCCCACAATGAAACTTTTCCATTTAATGTGGCGTATCTAATACAGGAAAACTATTCTGGACTACAGCTTTAGAAGTTAGAACATTTTCCAGAATGCTCCATTTGTTGCAGACTTGTTTATCATTTCTTCTACATTTTTTATATAGGGTGTCAAACAAATTATAATATTTATACAAATAATTAAAATCCACTGTTATTATGTAATAATACTTAACAGTCTTTAATAGTTTCTTATTGTGTTACAAATGCTTTTTGTTACATAAATATCCTCAAATGTAGATTTTTATTCATAACAGGACGTATTTTAAAATTTTTGAAAAAATAGGGAATAGTTTAGAGCATATAAATAAAATAAAAATACATAGCGACAGAAAGAAAGCTTATAAGATAGATACCAGAAAGTTAAGAAAAAATAACCATAAAGGATTTTTTATATTTTGCACTTTATTATAAAACGCATTTGCGTATCGTAATGTTACTTTTACGCACGCAAATTTTTGTTTTAAATGGTTGGCAACATGAGTGAACTATCTAATGACAACCTAACCTAACCTAACCTAACCTAACCTAACCTAACCTAACCTAACCTAACCTAACCTAAACTAACCTAACCTAACCTAACCTAACCTAACCTAACCTAACCTAACCTAACCTAACCTAACCTAACCTAACCTAACCTAACCTAACCTAACCTAACCTAACCTAACCTAACCTAACCTAACCTAACCTAACCTAACCTAACCTAACCCAACCTAAAAAATATTTGCTACGTCATTTGTTGTAATGGTTAATGGCAGATTCTCTTGAAGTACACGACGAATAATATTTATATTCATTTTTAAAATGTTGAAAACAACAGACAAATTGATCTGAAATATGAAATGCACTCGATGAAATATAAACAATGATTGAAATAGTATTTAATTTAAACATTCAGATACAATAAAAAGATGGAGGATTGGATTTCCGAAAAGAGGTACATTTCCCCGAAGAAAATCTTCAGGTAGTTAAGTACCATTGGGACCCAATACGCCTATGGATAAAGGGATTAAAATTTACACATTTTAATCTATGACCTGCCGAGACCGAATCCATCAACACCCCATTGCAGATTGGGTTATAAATGTTTTTTATTATTATTATATTTGTAATACATTTCTCTTCTTGTAAGCCTGATAATGGTCTCTAAATAGGCTGAAACCAGTAGCGTTATACTAGCATCTGTATATTATTAATAAAAACTTGTGATAATGACATTGGTTTTTCCTTTCTTTTTTCTTGATGCTTTAAATGATTTATATATGAAAAACCTTTATTAAAGATTCTAAAAATATTCGCAGTAAACTTTATTTATTAATTTTTTCATATTCTCCATATTACATCAAACCCAATATATTTATTTAAAATCGAATTATAGACCCACAGCCCATTATATATTCTTTTGAAAAACTCATTTTCCACTGTTCGGTCTTTAGCCTTTTCGTAAAGTCATCAAATATATGCTCGAGCTAACTTTCCATCAATAAATGGGCGATTTATTAGGATATCAGTGCTCTTTTAAACTACAATAATGGAGAAAGCTTTAGCACAAAATACGAATACATATATTTTGCTTTTAAATTTTCCTTGACTTTCCTCTTTGTGCCGTATATCTCACTTGGATATGATATGGCTTCTCCGTTTGAAGTGTAAAATCGATGATTATTCAAGCGAAGTTTTTCAATTGAATTGTAACAATGGGAAATTTTAAATATAATAAACAATAAAATTATTTTGTAAATTTAATGGCAAATGAAAGAAAATTCATTAGTAATTAATTGTAAAATTATGGTAACTATAATGGCGGCTAACAAAATTCGCTTGAAATTATATTACAATATTGTAACTGATTGTCGGCAAGTCAACATTACCATATGATAGCAAAACAATATGCAGTTATTAATATTTAATTGATGTTATGGATAAGAAAGATTTATTAATGATATAATAGAAATACCACATTAAATATTAATACCTTTTATACCTACTATTTAACTGTCAAAAGTAATCTGTTGTTCAAATACATAACGTTATTAGAGGCCGTGGATTCTGAGTAGATTCGTGACGTCGTAAATAGTTGCGCACAACTGAATGGCAGCGGTGCATTAGATCCTTGAAATGAAAACCGAAAAAGTCGGGCTCGTTTGCTGGTTCCGTTAAAGCTATTGATATAGTAGGTACAGGCAAAGTACGTTCAAAATAACAACATGATTATTTTATTGCAGAATATAATTATAATGTTATACACTTACCGAAATGACTTAAAAAATATATTAAATAATTATTCTATGTTAAATAATTGGGGAATATTTTTATAAATTTACCTATACCTGAGTTAATAATGACTTTGGGTAATTTGGAATTGTGTTTACCTGCTCCAGGTAGTTTAGATAGAATGTATTTTTGCAGTTTAAGGGCGCCCATCAAATCGTCTTTACCAACATGATATACATTTTTAAACGATATTTTAATGACATACTATTATACTATAACATTAGCCCTAGACAGCTTATAAATAATACAAAAAAAGAGTTAAATACCGTGTGGAAGCCCCGAAGCTTAAATAAATAATACCATATTTTACCTATTGCTTTGAAGAAAAGTATGA
Organism: Ophraella communa; assembly: GCA_035357415.1. NCBI lineage: Eukaryota > Metazoa > Arthropoda > Insecta > Coleoptera > Chrysomelidae > Ophraella > Ophraella communa. The sequence continues at coordinate 3,004,682 of CM068994.1, forward strand.
AAAACACATTTTAATAAATAAAAACATTAATTTATTAAAATTAAAAATATATACAAATTTATTGTAATGGCTCGCAACCTAAGTCGTCATCATCTTCATCAATTGAAAATTCACTTTCACTGTCGCTGTATTCTCCTAAGTTTATTACCAAATCCGGTACTTTATCCATAATGTGTTCCTTTTCTAGGTATTCATTTTCCACTTTTAACACATTAGCGCAAATATTTTTCCAGTTATCAACAGTAACCTCGCTAAATGTTTTTTCTGTTAATATTTTGACGTCATCTAATTTAAAAGTAACGTTGCAAGCAGCTACTTTGTTCTTTACCAATGCCCATATTTTCTCAATGAGGTTTAATTCCGGGTGATATGGTGGTAGACGCAACGTTACAATATTATGTTCAGCCAGAACTTTATCTATTATGTAAGTCTTACATAGTGGCTTGTGCGTTTTTATTAACGTGAATAGTTCGGTTTTAGTCGATTTTTCCAGATAAAAAATGTTTCTTCCAGCGAGCCACTTCATCATTGCTGCTTTTTTCCAAGAAAAATTTGAAATCGGTTCTAAAAGTGCATTGTGATAAGAAGCATTGTCTAATACCAATACGCTTTTTTCGGAGCATTGGAAATGAATTTTTCTCGTAACCATTTAACAAAATTTTTATTATTCATATCATCATGATAGTCCCCGGTTTTAGTTCCAGACTTAAAAATATTTAATGCCTCATGTACGAATCCTGCTTCACCTCCAGCGTGTACAATAATAAGGCGTTGTCCTTTAGCTACTGGCGATTTTAACACACATATTTTTACCATCATCCCATGCTTTTGGTACGGTATGTGAACTATGGATATAGGTTTCATCACAATATATAATTGGTCGTCCCTCTTCTCGATACTGTTTTAATTTTCTTAAATATTCCATTCTTTTTGCCTTTATATCGTACTTCTCCATTAACAGTTTTCTGTTGTCTTGAGTTTTTTTCCACCTGAATCCCGTTTTCTTGACCAACTTTCTAAATGTGTCAATTTTGCCAGTAAAGTTTACACCCTCTTCATTTTTTACTTCTTCAAAAATTCTTTTCATAGTAGGCCTTCTATTGTGAATTGCAGCATAACAATAAATAATTGACATATATTAAGACGAAGTAATATTATTAGAAAATTATTCATTCAAGATTATTATTATGAAAGTAGTATTATGATGATCAAATTAAAAACAAAATCACTATAAAGGTGATTGAAATTAAATAAATAATAAAAAAGGTTATCACATTTTATAAAAACAAAAGATGAGTTAATCAACACCAATTAATTGAAACTTAATAAATATCCAACAAGTAACAAAAATAAAAATAATCAAACTTACCATTAAAAGAAAATAATAATGAAAATATAATTCTAAATGAAAGAAACAAACCAACAAATTATAAATTTTGAACTGCACTTGCCTGTGTGACGTCTAATTACAAGAAGTACCAGTGCACGTGTGTTACTACGAACTGCAGCTGCGTGTGTGAAGTGATTTCCGCGAACTTGAAAAACTTAGAAGGCCACCTGTGTGATTACGTAAGAGTTACTTGGTAAAATATCGATCGGGTTTGTAACTTTCAAGCATCAGTGTATAATAGAATTTGAGAGCTTTTCTGACCATAACAAATTATACAAAAATTATTGAACATTAGAAATGATTGTTATGTATATTATGAAGGATAATAAAAAACTCTTCGTTTTAACAAAACTTCCAATATTTATTTAAAAATTGCTTTTTTAAAAGACTCAATGACAGCTGTTTCGCTATGAAGCATCGTCAGTTTTGTTAAAACGAAGAGTTTTTTATTATCCTTAATAAGATGGACTTCCAAAAAGTAAGGGTTAGTACAATCAATTTAATGTATATTATGTATAAAAATTGTTTGTAAAATATAATTAGTTAGTTAGAAGTAAACAAATAGTTCTTTCTGATTGGTTTTCGTGAAGAATTTTAAATGAAGCATTCTTATTGGTCAAAGATTATTGAGAGAGGGATCTCAACAATTTACGTAAAAAGACCAGACAGGGAGAATTGTGGACATTCACGATTCATTTTTGAACATTCAAGATTCACGTCCCATTTTTAAACACTCAAGTTTATACAAAGATTCAACAAATAGTTATTAAAAGATTCAAGTTCCATTATTCAACATTTATCACTCATATATTTCAACTTTCATTATTCATAATTTAACGAAGAACTATCGTCTTGTAAAGTTTCAACTAATAACCCTTGTCTTGTAAATTTAACTCGTAATTTACATTTTAATAAAGACTTTGATTTTGTCATAAATTTTATTAACTTTATAAGTTAAACGTTATTCGACTTTGAATTAGAAAAATAGGTTTTGTTAAATCAAGCAAGAATCATCACTGTTATAACGTAAGATATTAGTTCCAAATGTAATTTTAATGATACACTAGTCAGTATCAAGTATAAGAAGTTAGACTTATCTTTATCAAAAATAATCCTAGTGTAAATTAACTTTGTAACACATCACTTGTACAAAGGAAGTCTTATCAACTAATAAATTGTATAAATATATCCACGAGTAAATAATAATAAACTCCTACATCGTAAGAGGTTCTGTTTTAATTAAACCACCGAAGTTTTCCATCCCACGTGTTTCTACAAGATAAGATAGGCTACCAGTACCACGTTCGTCAGCTGAGATCAACCCCGGCGACATTTGTACAAACCTGCGAACACTCTAGAGACAGAGTTTAAAGTTACCGTTATTTAATTTGTATAAAGTGTTGCGTATGAACTGTTTTAAAGCGATAATATTTATTTGGCGCTGGAGGACATTTGCACGACTATTTTATTTGAAAGATTTTTGAATATTCTTCTAATAGAAAATTTATAATTTGTTTGAGCATAAATCTGTAGTAAAACCTGTATGAATTGAGATATAAGTTTTCGAAAACGATGATATTTATTTTTGAAATAGACAAACGGGCGTAGAAACATTTAATTTTATTTGAGCTAGTCATCATCATACATATTATCTAAGGGGCATTAAAAAATTGAATTAGGAATATTTCTTATTTTAAATTCAAAGACTATAATAAAAATCACAATAAGAACTATATTATAAATAAAAACTTAGACAACTTATACAACAATTATATCAAATCAAATAAATAAATAACAATTAATATAGAAAACAAACAACTCATAATAACTTGTCGACTTTTCAACGCGGGGCTTCCGAAAATAGCATTTAAATAAAATAATAATTACTTAACAAAAATAAATAAATTCGTAACAGTATATACCGCATTACATTTTGGTGATTACAAAATTAATTGTCCATAGTGAAACAGCTGTTACTGAATTTAAAAAAGCAATTTTTTTAATAAATAGTGGAAGTTTTGTTTATAATTTTTCTATTTTTAATGTTCTTAGTAAGAATGTCATCCACAAAGTAAAGGTTAATAGAAACTATTTCATTTACTTTTATTATGTTTATTATTTTCAACAGAATTTGTGATTATTGGCCACCTTAGATAAATATAAATCATGTTGCAAAAGCTAGTTAATTTACATTTATAGCTATAATTCTAAACGAGTTTGTTTGGGAATAATATAAAACAAATTTAATATAATTAAAAAATATATAATTCCCACAAAACAATATATAGCTTTTGATATTTTTAAAATCATTTGGAAATTGAACAAGATTGTGGTAGTCACAGCAAAATTTTTATTTTTAAACACAAGATAACTCGTTCCGTGTAATTTTCGATGTGGTTCGCAGACAAGACCGGATATTCTTGATAGCTACTAATCAGAATTAAGTCCTTTATCCTTGTAGCAAGTAATGTAACTCGGCATCCTGAACAGGAAAGACCTATCCTTCAGAGAACGATTTCTGTAAATAGCTGTGAATGGAGAAGAAAATGTCAGCAGTCTCATTTGTCGTTTTGCTGACCGGAACCAACCCATCTCTATTAACCCCAAGACCTGTCACGTCGGTTTCGTAGACCCTACCCGGCGTCCAATAATGTATATAGGTTTATATAAAAAACTATTACAGAAAGGGATTTTTACGGTTTTATGCGTCATTTACGATCGTAAAATTAATTAAGGAAGCCAAAGGATATTTTTTGTGAAAAATATTATTTGGAACAAGAACCAATAAAAAATTAATTCTTGTTAACACGTTCTTTGTAGTTTTTAAAAAAGGTACGTCCATGATTATTATACATATAATTTAGAAAATCATGTATCGTTGAAGAGTAGTTAACTTCTACTTATATGCATTTAAATAGGTTAAAGTTGCAATAATGCAATAACCTTTTCATATTTTGCTGATTACGATTCTGGCAGTTGTCAAATTTAACTGCAGTGATTTGCAGCATTCTTTAAATCCTATATGATGTAAAAGTTAATAAAGCACTGAAAGAAGGGTTTGGTTTGAACTTTATACTTAATAATTAACTGAGATTACGCTATAATATAAATATATATTTTTTGTTATTGTTATAGTATGTACAAAAAGTACGAGGAGTACTTACCCTAATTAAGTATGCAAAACCTTTACAGGGAGCACCATGAAATTTTTGATAAATCTCTTACTTTAAATTACATTTCTTCCGTAAATCTAAAAACCAGGTAGATCGACCCCGTATTTGTTTCAGTTGTAGCAAAGTTTAGGGTTTCTTCATTGTTAAAGGATTAGCAGCTAAGCATTAACGCAATGCAGTGGTGTGTATTTTGGGAAAAAATACGTTTTAAATTATAATATAATAAAAAATGAAAAGAAATAATTATTGGAATACATTTATTACTTACATTTTATTCTATATCCGACTCGGAAGAGGAAGAATCGTTGTTGACATTAATAATAATAGGGTCGATTAAATCATCACAAATATTGTCAATTTTCCACATATTTGCCTCTACTTTGATAACATGCTTGATACAGTTTGTCCAATTTTCCTTACTAACATGACTTACAGCAGTATCAAACAATTTCACAACATCGTTTATTTTAAAAGTAGTATTTTTCTCCAACTTCTCCCTTTACTAGAGCCCATATTAATTCTATGGGATTAAGTTCACAATGATAAGGGGGAAGTCGAAGAACTGATATACCACGAGAAGAAGCCATTTCGTGAATGGTAACTTGCGTTGTCCATAACAATAACAGCCCCTTTTGGAATCAGATCCAACATTTGAACAAACCATTCCTCGAAGACATCCCTATTCATATCTTCGTCCCCCGTGCATTTTGAAATAAAAGTTAATAATCCATCATCAACAAAACTTTCAGAACATTCAACAGGGACAATGATAAGTCTTTTTCCTTTTCCAGATGGTGGCTGCAAACCTAACGACAAACCTTCCACGAATGCCTTCCAATATTTGTTGCCAGAATTTCTAAATTGCCAAAATCCAAGAAAAGTACAAAACTCAACAGTGGACGTATAAAATTAAAAAGACCAAAACATAAAACGACATTTTCTAATAATAATAATAATAAGCTTTATTGTCGAAAAAATTTTTTTAAATTTGTGGACAAAGCTGTTTAAATAAAAAGCAAATCACATAGAACAAAACATACTAAAACAGTTATACAAGAGTATCTACAAGTAAATAAAACATAAAACATACAAACAAATAAAACTTCACAATATAAACATTGCGAAAGGTCAGTTAAAAAAAATAAAATAAATGTATACTTTATGTATACATTATACAATGAGAATGATAAATAATAAGTAATATAAAAAAATTAAAATTTTAAATTTTAATTTAGTCAGAGTAACAACAAAAAAAAAATAAACAAACAACAAAATAAATAAATATCACAAACTAACCTTTTAGTGCGTGAGATGGTCCCAAATAATTTATGTAAAAAAGTCGTCAACTGCATACAAAGCTCTCTCTATCAAATATAATTTTAAAGCGTTCCGAAATGCGGTTATTGATGAAATGGACTTTATTTCCAAGGGTAGATTTTTGTGCATTTTCTTAGCGTTATAAAAAATAGAGCTTTTGATTAGTTTTGTGCGAGGTTTTGGTAAATAAAGGTCATACTCTGCACTTCTAAGAGGGTAGTTATAAGATGGTCTGTCTGAGACTTCAGGTAAATGTTTCCGAATTAAGGAAATGGATTCAAAGATAAATAGGGATGGAAGTGTTAATATTTTATATTTTTTAAAAAATTCCCTTCAGTGAGTTTTACTGCTTAGTTTCAGCGTATACCGAACAGCTCTCTTTTGTAATTTAAAAATACGTTCAAATTGAGACACACAACATGTACCCCAAAAAGGAAGTGCATATTGGAGATGTGACTCGAGGAGGGCAAAATAGACTGTTTTGGAAGCTAACAGGTGAAGCTCCTTAGATATTGTTCTCAGTGCGTAACAAGAAGAGCTTAGTTTTTTTGACAAAGCGTCAATGTTTACATCCCATTTTAGAGAGCTGTCAACGACTAGTCCCAAAAATCTCACAGAGTCAACTACCTCTATAGTAGAATTATTCAACATAATAGGTTGAATTGCAGATGTGTATGGTAAAACTTTCGTCTTAGAAACGTTCAAACACATATGGTTAGAAGCACACCATGATTTGATGATGGTTAAGTCATGTGAAACGATTCTATGCAGTTCGGTGATATCCGGGTGACTCCAAGAAAAGCTAGTGTCGTCTGCGAATAAACAAATTTTTCCGCCGATGCTCAAGTCAGCAATATCATTGATATATAGCAAAAACAATATAGGACCCAATACCTAACCTTGTGGAACCCCATATTCTATCTGCTTGCATGAAGACCTTAATTCGTACAAGCTGCAGTTTATCACTAAGAAAGGACTCGAACAACCTGATCGAGGTGCCTCTAAATTCATAGTACTGCAATTTTTTAAGTAGTATTTTATGATCCACGCAATCGAAAGCTTTTGAGAAATCACAAAATATTGTAGCTGTAGAGTGTTGATTGTTTAAGCTGGAGTAGACATTATTAAAAAGAGAAAAAATTGCATCATTTGTGCATTTACCACTTAAAAATCCAAATTGATTTTTAGCTAGAATATTGTATTTAACCATTGTATTCCAAAAGTCTAAAAACATGGGCTCATCCCCGAACCCTCGTCATTATTTTAAATATTTTTTTATAACTATTGGTTTTATTATTTAAATTTTTTTACATAAATGACTAATCAATAAAAGAAGAGAACTACGTAAATATCTACACACGTGGGGTATCTGTCGAATACCTACACCGAGTATTGTTTACTGCCGACTGTTTCCACTTTTTGAGCTAGAGTGACTTGTTTATGTGTTTTGATATAATATATTGTTTGTTTAAAATCTCCACTGATTTAATGCAAATAAAAAATGTATTTGAATAGTGAACAAGTATTGATTTGACCTAATTATTCTATCTTTATTTTGATGAATAAACGAGAAATATTGTTTGTCCTTAAAATGTGTACTGTAATGAAGTATAAATTTAAAATATTTTCGCGAGGTTAGTTTTTTTTTACTTTAAATAAATTAAAAATTGAAATAATGAAATTGGTCTATATGACTGATGAAGCTACTTGAAAGTTGACATTTTTTTATAAGCGTTGGTTATCTGTTAAGCGGCGTTTACATTGGTATAGCTACCAGTCACTAGTACAAGTAACTGGCCTGCTAGTGATCTATCTCAAGTCCAAGGTTAAGTAGGTGTCTACATAAAATTTCGATACTAGTATCACTAGTAGCTAGTAAACATAGCGATAAACATGACTCTTCGTCCTAGAATTTCGCGTTCACAATACATTCGAATGAGAAAATGTATTTTAATGTCTAATTAAAGAAATCAATGACCTATACAAGAATGAAGTGGAAGAAGGTACCAGAAAAAGAATGTGGAGAAGACAATGGATAAGGAGAAGAAATACTAGAGGAGCATCTGCATTACTTTTAAAAGAACTGTTAACAGAGGATCTTGAGGAATATAGATTGTGTAGTCGGTTAATTCCTAAGCAATTAGAAATTTTGCTAACTATAGTATCACCAGTAATTCAACGTTTTGATACTCAAATGAGACTTGCCATACCTGCTCGGACAAAACTAGAAATAACTCTCCAACATTTGTTTCGTTTTCCGAAACCTACAATATCAAAATTCATATCATAAGTTTCTGTTTCTGACCACTTCATTTTAAAATTTTAGTTTACCGTTCCACGTGCTCAGTGTACATACAAGCAAACGTAAATATAACCTAAAACCAACTGTCCTACCACTTCCAATGGCATCCGTGTGTTCACATTCGGCGAGTAGTAGCGCGACCAGTAAATTTTTTAGAGTGGAGGAACGCTAGCAGACTAGCAAATAGCCTAGGAAGCTATTCACTATCCTCGCCAATCCACTGGTACAAGTACTGGTACCCGTACTAGTCTGCGGAGTTTACATTAGATTAGTGGCTAGCTTGCAAATTACTGGTAACAGTAACTAACCCATTTACTAATCTAATGTAAACGCCGCTTTAGACATTCAGTGATTTCAGATATAGTAAATAAATTTGGTGTAGTGAAATGATTTTAAATGTTGTTGATAACTTTACTTTTACTGATAAGGGGACATTTTTTAAACACTAAAACTGCTTTAAAACTTGTTTTCCAAGCGTTAGAAATATATTTATTTCATTTTCATGGAAAAAGTGTGAGTATAAAGTAAATTGGTGTTAAAAATTGGTAAATATAACATAAAAAACTATTATAATTTCTATTTGGAACTTAAAAAACATGTAAACAACTTAATTGCTTATGATAAAATAAAAAAGTAGAAAATAAAACATCTTATTGATTATGCTTCTGTTAGTTATTTTGGATGTACAAATTAGCAATAAAAAAATACTTTTTTTGAAAATGGCAACTATATCACAAGAAAATATCTTATTAATAAAAAAAGTGACAATAAAAACCTGAGTGACATTTATTATTATTTGCTATCTAAAGATAAAAATAAAAATAAAGATCTAAGTAATACTAAAAATTCATGACATCTATCTGACATTTTTAATTTAATTTTTAAATGACATTTTCAAAGCTTTATTTAAAATTATAAAAAAAAATAGGAATTTTTTATCACAAAATAATTAAATATTTAGTAAATTTTAATAAAAATTCACATTTTTGATGAAAGAAGAAAGAAAACTATAACCAATTATTTTCTACTTTTTTATTAATACATTTTATAATAAGCTGTTTATTAATTTATCATAGGTTGTTTATTAATTTAATGACGTTATTTTGTTTTATAAATAATTGGACTAAAATTTTTAACAATAATTTAGTTTATACTCCCACTTTTTTCTTGAAAATGAAATAAATATATTTCGAAAACTTGGAAAATACTGCCATTTACCCCAAAAATTTATGTTTGATCAGTTTGACAAATTTTTATGTTTACATTACATAATTTTCTTAAATATTTTATTTCAACTTACCATTTTTTAAATCAGATAGGTCATCCATCTCAATAAATATATAATAAGTAAACAAATAATTAATATAAAATAAGCCATTTAAACCTATAAAAATTTTTGGTAACATGAGTGCAGATATTCAACTGAAGCCAAATTTACATTTCCCGTATTACTCATTGAAATTAACAAGTCTGCAAAGTTCTCTGTCAATTCTACAACTTTGAACTATTAACAGCTATTAACGTGATTAAAACTGAGCATTTCGCATCAAAGCTATTCACTTAACATTCTAAAATAACTGTTTATTTTTAACATAAATATTTATAAACAAATGTCAGTATAAACAAATTTAAGTGTCTAATATATAATTATTCACTAAAAACTTTTAAATTACCAGTGTATCTTTAAAATTACTCATTATTTTTTAAAAATAAAATACAAACTAAAAAAAATTAACATGTAGTTAAAACTAAACAAAATAGTATTTAAATTGAACATTTTTGCGAAAGAAATAGGAATGCAATAAATAAACTAGCTCAGAACAATAAACAACTAAAAGGTTGAATTAACTTTCACTATTTATTCTTTAAATAAGTTAAATAGAATATATAGTGAAAGTTAATTCAACCTTTTAGTTGTTTATTGTTCTGAATAAGATGAACTTTCACATAGTAAGGGTTAGTACCATAAATTTCAATAAACTAGCTACTTAAATACACATTTTTAAATATGCTGTAATTATTTGGTAGGTTAAACCATTAAAATACAATACAATATTATAAAAATACAATAAATTTAAACCAAATGAAATCAACAACGCACTTAAAAAAAAACAGAGAAAATACAATAATTTTTGGCTTATTAGGAGACTTAACACTACTAATATGCTAATACTTCTCTGTTTATTTGTAATGTTTATATAAATAGCCTTCTAAAAGACCTCAATAATGGTCGAAACGTTTAGCTGTGAGCTGATTCATTGCGGAATTAATATATCAACTAATGACAATTAAGTCAAATATGACAAATCCATATTACATATACAACTCCACAGCACTCTCTGTTTCGGTACTGTTTATTTTGGCGGATACCGTACCTACCTTTAAAATTATTATTATCATATTGAACTCTACCTAAAGATTAGTTTGCTCAATTAATAAGCTTTTAAACTATCTGAGCTAGCTAAATAAAATTAAAATGGGCAAATTAATAAAGAAAATAATATATTAATAGAAATCATGGTTATGATTAAAGAATTACTAAAAATATTAAATAATGAAAATTAAAACTTCAAAAAGCAAAAGTTACTAAAATTAGAGCCCAGTTTACTTAAATCATAACACAAATATTAATAAAATAAAATCAAATTATATCAATATATCTTAAATGAAATTTTTATTAAAAATGGTATATTATGTTACTAGGAGTAGAAGGCCAACATTATTGTTGAGCCCAGGTTCTTGCACTGCCGAGGCGCTAGCCGAGGCTGTGCAAACTGGGCGAAACATATAATGGGCCTTCTGCTCCGAGTAACATATTAACATATACTATTTTTTCTTCAAGCGTAATAATAATATACATTTTATAAAAAATATAGAAGGCTTTGTTTGTATCTCAACTATTTAATTAATACAAACGAAAAATTACATAAAGTATTACCTATTTATTAATAGTAATATTAAATATGCAGTTTTGTATAGTGCAGTTGTTTAAATTTAAGCCACTGCCACCGCTTTCAGCTTCGACATGTACAATTTTGTCATTGGTATACATTATATTATTAGTAAGTTGATTGTCGATTATTATGTCAGCGATTCCAGAACTATTACTTGGTTGTTCTTGCCAATTAAGTATTTTTTGTGCAGTTTGTGTTTTACTGGAAATGGAATCATCTAAGTACCCTTCAGCAACACTGGTGGATTTCCATCCACCATGCCGCTTTAAAGCAGTAATATCACCTTCGTTGTCACCTAAAATAGTTGCGGAAGTCCTCCGAAGGCAATGTCCTGTATATTCATGAGGATTTGTTAATTTTAAAAACGTAGCAACGTCTTTTGGTACGTTTGATATTTTGTGGATACCCATTACCACACGGTGACATTTACCATTCTGGTATTTAATAAAAAATCGCTGCAGGCCAATATCATCCGGATGAAGAGCCGTATACTGTCTTACCAAATTCAAATAAAAATCGCCAATTATAGTAAACGACCGTTGTTTTTTGTTTTTTGTGTTTATGATTTTAACTAAAATTAAATTTCCCAAATCTTGGATTTCGCTAGACTTTAAATTAACAATCTAAGGGCTCCTGTGACTCCAAATATTAATATAACCTAAAACAAACGTTGAAATAAATAAAAAAAGCTGGTAGCACTGGGATTAGAGCCGCTGACCTTCGCGACCGAAGACAAAAGCTCTGCCACTGAGCTATCGTCATTATATGTTATAAGAAGGAAATGAGGTAATATTTGCTGTCAAGTTAAATATTGATCTGCGAGTAGATATCAATGTCAACGGTTTAATAAACGTAATAATAATGAAAAAGAAATAAGAAAGTACCTACCTTTGTTGCTAAATAAACATTATTCGGTGCATCCTTGAGAAATTTATCAAATTGATCTTTTGTTAATACTTTTGATTTTTTCGGTGTAAAATTTGCTATATTTTTCTATTTTAACATTATGTTTAATGTTTAATTGACATTTAATCATTGAATACTGTGCCCATAGAGTAGAACTTTTAAACTTTCTGGACAAATTCGTGAAGTATGCAAGCATAACGTTTTCCGTGTATTGCTGTACATTATATTCATTGCACCATTTTAGAAATTTTTCGTATGCAAAATCATACAGCTTACGCGACTTCGTTGGAATTAGAGTTTCAATACTGGAATTAGCTATTTCAACTAATTCCGGAGGCGTACATTGTAAGTCTTGAGACATTTTTGCAGTTTGAATTAGGTAGGAACACTTTCAGAGTCTGACACTTTTTAAAACTAACAAAACATCAAAATTAAATAAGGAAATTGACAGTTCCTGCCTTCTTGATTACACCCATAAGACGTTGCTACCGTTTCTTATTATGTTGTTACTAGTATAATAATGAGAGTTCATTATTGTACTAGTAAAAGAATAGGCTATTTCTACTGTTTGTGTTGAAGAACATAATACAGTTTTTATTATACGCTTGAAGAAAAATAAATTTACTTAATAATTTAATGAAAATTATATATTTGTTCGAAATATTGTTAACATTTATTCGATGTATATTCAAGAAATGTCATTATAAATAAGTATATAACAACTTTCATCTGATATCAACAAATTTAGTTTAGCTTACATTTGCTATCGGTAATTTTAAAATAAGTATTAATCCTTTACATGTTTGTACATAAACACTCTGTAAATATTGGAAAATAAAATTCTTATCTTTTATCGAAAATTGACATATTCGAAAAAAATGTTTTACATTTTTCATAATAAATGTTGAGATCGTGGTCCAGTAATATTTTTTCTGGCTTACATTGCTGTCATAACGCCAGTTCAGGTTTTATTTCAGAATAAATCGCCCCCGAAATGGCCACCAGTACACAATACGGGTCGATTCTCATAGGGTAATTTCCTTTGGGAAAGAAATGAAACGTTTCGAAGAACCCCGCTTTAAAAGTAATCTATTGGTGAATATTCATAATAAAGAAATATAACATGTTACCTTACACATATGATTTATTGTGTTCCAAGGATACATTAATAAAATATATGACCTTTTATTACATTTTACCGGATAAAGTTTTTGTCTAGAGCATAAACTCTATCATAACTATATAAATGAGACAAAGAAGAATTGTGGAAATATATTCTACCGATTTGGTAGTGACTGCATTTTAAATTATTTTCTGGTCTATGTTTCCGCATGAAACTCTCATTATTTTGTATACATTTATTATTACTGCAGTAATGAAGTATCATTAGAGAAAGACTCAAAAATACTTCTGTATTTAAAAAAAACTGAATTATTTGTTAAAAAAGTTGTTTATTTATTTAAATTACAAAAAATCACCCCATACATTTTAATATCTTGATTATAGTTATTATAATTAAAGAGCATCAGAATTTAGCAATACCTGAAAATCTACAGGGTAGGGATTTGATCTTTGGGTCAGCAATTGAATATAGTTATAAAATTTTTATTACATTTTTTGATTAATTATACATATGCATCCTCAAGTATAATATTACCTATTATTCACTAGTGAATAATGATTTATTATTCACGGTAAGACGTCACAATAACGCGTATGTCTAAACTTGATATGAGAGCATATTTTATACTTTTTTAGACTGTTTTGTTTGATTTTATGTATTTATCACATATTTGAGTACAAAATTATATTTATTCTTTTAATGCCAAATTTAGTTTAATAAAAGGAAAATTTAAATGTATTAAAATAAAATCTAACCTTAAAAATATTCTATATATTCTATAAATTTGGTTTTTATTTTTTTAAATACTTATTATTTATTATTACAAACCAAATACACTACAAAGACAAAGAAAATTGCCGAGAATAGCTTGTAAATCTAAGATCATATAAAATATTGTACATAAACCGGGTAAGTGTGTGTGACAGCTTTAAGCACCAAAGGCAACACATATTATGTATGTGTATACTGGGGTGTATAAGATTATGCTACCGTGTTACCATGCTGCTATTTTAATTACTAGTAAATTTTATTTCAATGTCGTGGACAAAGTATGGTGTTCTACTTTAATATAATGGCTCATATGCTCATTAAATAATATACTTTTATTAAATTATTATAAATTAATAAAAACAATTATTTTAAATTTTAATTTAATCTTTTGTTTAGTTATATATTTTAATTTTGAAGGGATTGACATAATTAAATATTATATAGTAACATGACAGACTAATAATAATTTTGCAATAAGTTAATTATAATTGTCAAGGGCCACTAAAGAACGGGAAGCCCAATTTTTTTGGTTATTAATGAATTCGAGACATTAATACACACTCAACGGAGTGTGGAAATGAAATGTCTTTCCATACTCGTCTAGTTATTTTTGTATCACAGTTGGTAATTGTGTGCATTTCATTGGACAATGCTTAGATTCTTTCATTTTTTTAATTATTTATTACTCCAATTTAATATTCAAATAAAATTTATATTTTAAACTTGATATATCTGACATATTTCATTTTAGTGAGTACTGACATAATGTAATGAACACAAATGGTACTAATTGTTGAATAATTTTATTTAAAAACATAAATAAATGTGAATTATAAAAAATATTGTGTAAAACTTTTGCCACTTTTGCCAAAATGACCATTTTTAGCACTCGTGCTTTGTTAAACTCGCCGCTTAGTGGTTCGTTTTGCAAACTGCACTCGTGTTACAAAGTGTCATTTAGTCAATCGTTTTACAAATAACTAATCTACTCTTGCTCATATAACAATTTTTTCACTGGTTGGCATTAAATATTAGATAATAAAACTATTAAAAATCTAATATAAATTTAGAATTTTTTTTCTTTTAAATAGGATTGAGATTTAATTCTAGGGTCTATATTTTTCTACCTTGGTTAATAATAAACAACATTACAACCTCAATAAAGTTAGGTTTAGTGGGGAGGACCCTTATCATTAAGGGGTATAAAACTATAAATGAAAAACTGTTAAAAAATAGAGGTTAATCGTGGAAGATTGAAAATTTAAGGTTGAAAGTATTTTTATGTAATAAATAATAAACAAAATAAAAAAATGGTCTGAAAAATATCAAAAAATAGGAATAGAACTTCCTTAACGAAATAAAATAGTATATTAAACAACGCATTTCATATGGCTTTTTGTTAAGTTTAAAAAACGAATCGCAAGGCGATGAGATTCTTAAAAAACGAGTGTTACAACAGCCATATGAAATAAGTTGTTTATAATTTTTTTTATATTTTGCCATTTTATCATTTTTTAATCTTTTTTTCGATTGAAAAACTTTTTGAAAATACAAACCTTAGAATTTTTATTTCATAAACTTAAGTGTTTTCTTTATAAAAAAAAACTGGACATACTGCTGATTCCTGTCCAAATCCTCCAGAAACATCTTGCAACCTTCCTCCCTCCTCTAGTCAAAAAACTGTAAGCTGCCCTCAAGAAGAACTTTGTATACATGTATGTATAAATTAGGGGTGATAAGTACACTGCGACCTATAGGATCTATTGTGTTCCCCCTTACTTAGCATGTTCTGATGTTTTTTTAGATTTATAGCAGTTCTTCTATTCCTATTTTCCTGAGCAAGTCTAGGAAATCGTCGGGCTTTAAATCAGGTAGATCCCCCTCTTCTATTTCACGTGCTCCTAGATATCTAGCCCTAGAATTCTGCAAGGCAGGGCATTCTGAGAGTATGTATATTTTGATGTTTCATCCTCTTCCTCACAGAATTTGCACGTTGCTTTATCTGCTAACCCTAGTTTCTTCATGTGGCTTCTTAACCGGCAATGCCCGGTTAACATTCCCGTTAGAATTCTGAGCCATTTTTTACTGAGGTTGAGGCAGCTAAGAGATCTCTTCTGGACATAGTTCCCTAGTAGTATCTTAGATTGCCTCAGTCCTTCCAGCTGATTCCAGTAATTGGATTTTTTCTTCTCCATTTCTTCCCTAAGATTAATCTACTGCTGATCCCACAAGATGGTTCTGGTCCCAAATGTGGGGTTTCAGCTTCTTTTTTTGCTAGCTTATCTACTGTTTCGTTCCCCTCTATTCATATGTGTCCCGGGACCCATAGGAGGGTGACAGTGTTCTTCTGGCTTAGTTCATTTAGTTTGCTTAGGCATTCCCAAACTATCTTTTTACTGATTATATTTGAGCTCAGCGCTTTGATGGCTGCCTGACTATCTGACATGATCACAATCTCTTGTCTGCGGTAGTTTCTTCCAATATTGAATTCCACACATCTTTCGATGGCGCGGACTTCTGCTTGAAAGATGCTCCAAGCAAGTATTTGGCTCTTGTTCCAAAAACTTCTATACCAGTTTCCTCGTCTAGCTTGGAACCGTCCGTATACCACTTTATGGCATTCTGGTTTAAATTCTGTATGGTGTCTTCATCCCATTCAGATTTATAACTCAACTGAATTTTCTTACAAAGTTGAATTTCTTTGCCATATCATTTTGGGGAATTTCCCAAGTTTGATCAAATTAAAGTGATCGAGGTTTTTCCCTGATAATTCTTTCTTTGATCATTCTATATATTGTTTTATTCTTTACACTTTGTAGCAGAATGTGCAGTGGGGTCAAGTTTAAAATCACCTCCATTGCAGCAGTGGGGCAAGTTCCCATTGCTCCAGTGATACATGACGAGTTTTTTCCTCGTCGTACTCAGATTAGCCCTTGAGCCCCAAGCCACTGCCCCATATGTGATTAATAGTCTTACTATTGCTGTGTACATCCATTGCAGAATACGTGGGTTGCATCCCCAGTTCTTCCCTGCAATGTTCCTGCACACCATGAGGACCTTGGTTGCTTTGTGTATTACTTCGTCTTCGTGTTTTTTCCAGAGTAACCTGCTATCTAGGATTCGCCCTAGATATTTTACCTCTGTTTTCCACTCGACTATGTTTTCCCCTATTTAAGAAGAACTTTCCTCACCTTCTTCTCCGATAGAGGAATCTCAATTAGAAACACCCAACATCCCTCCTACCGGACTACCCCAAATTTAAACCAATTTTCAATCCAATTCTGGTATTAAACGAACTCATTCCACAGACACTAGCCTCGAATCTCCTCCCGTACCAGTGTCCAACAACCCACCTACTCTTGACATTAAACGATCCCCTTTAGAATCAACCTCTGACTTTGTTAAACCTTAACTAACCCCCAAGAAAAAACCCAAAGCGGATACCAAGGATAGCTGAAAAATAAGCTTCATCCCACGGAATGCTATTAATAAATTAATTACCGACAATCCTTTGAATTTCTCACTATCTTCTACACAACTCTTGGCATTTTTTAAATTAATTTGTATGTAAATTACGAATTTTTTTATTTTAAAAAGTATATCGGTAGCACTCTGTTATTTATAACATTTGATAGTTTTGAAATTTAAATGATCAAATGATAATGTTCTAAAATATTTTAAAATTAATAATACAAAAATAATAATATATATTATATAAGTAAAACATGATACTCATATTCTCAAATACTTTCTTAAAGAACAATGTAAAGTTAATAAATTGCTATTATCCACAAATGTCATTGTCAATAGTCTTGTCATTAGATACTTCACCGATGTAGCCAACCATTTAAAACAAAAATTTTCGTGCGTAAAAGTTACATTACGATACGCAAATGCGCTATAATGAAGATTAAT
Organism: Ophraella communa; assembly: GCA_035357415.1. Taxonomy (NCBI): domain Eukaryota; kingdom Metazoa; phylum Arthropoda; class Insecta; order Coleoptera; family Chrysomelidae; genus Ophraella; species Ophraella communa. The sequence goes on from CM068994.1 coordinate 3,022,533, forward strand.
AATAATATAATAATAATAATAAGCTTTATTGTCGAAAAAATTTTTTAAATTTGTGGACAAAGCTGTTTAAAAAAAAAGCAAATCACACAGAACAAAACAGTAATACAAGAGTATTTACAAGTAAATAAAACATAAAACATACAAACATATAAAACTTCACAATATAAAACATTGCGAAAGGTCAATTAAAAAAAAATAATAAAAAATAAAATAAAATAAATGTATACTTTATGTATACATTATACAATGAGACTGATAAATAATAAGTAATATAAAAAAATTAAAATTTAAAATTTTAATTTAGTCAGAGTAACAACAAAAAAAAACAACAAACAACAAAATAGATAAATATCACAAATTAACTTTCCAGTGCGTGAGATGGTCCAAAATAATTTATGTAAAAAAGTCGTCAACTGCATACAAAGCTCTCTCCACCAAGTATGATTTTAAAGCGATACGAAATGCGGTTATTGATGAAATGGACTTTATTTCCAAGGGTAGATTGTTGTGCATTTTCTCAGCGTTATAAAAAATAGAGCTTTTGATTAGTTCCGTGCGAGGTTTTGGTAAATAAAGGTCATACTCTGCACTTCTAAGAGGGTAGTTATAAGATGGTCTGTCTAAGACTTCAGGTCAATATTTCCAAATTTAAGGAAATGTATTCAAAGATAAATAGGGATGGAAGTGCAAAGTTGCGCAAAAATTGAATACCCACAAAATATCATTATGTTCGGTGAAGTAGTATGGGCCAAAAATATGACACACTTTTTATATATTAGATTAATTTTTTTCGCAAAAAATGCAAAATTTTGCAGATAAAAAAAATTTCTTATTGACCCAAACTGCAATGTAAAAATAAGCTATGAAAAATCTGTTTTAGGTATTAAAATAAAAAATAGTATAATTCGATCTTCGCATATTTCTAAGAAACTACTTATAAAAAATAATTTACACATTTTAGCTGGGATGGGCAAAACATTAAACACTATAAATTTTTTTTTTCTAAAGTAAAACAAAAAAATATCCATGTGATTATAATATTATGATTTTTATGGAAGATATTTACTGATAACTCAGAGGCATTTTAATAAACAGAGGTCTGAAAGATAAGATAAATAATGAAAGTATAGTAAAGAAAAAAAATCAAGCCTACCGGTAGACAAATGTTATGCATTATATCTTATAAAATATTATAAATTATATTAACTAACTGTAACAAAAAAAGTTTGAATTAAGTTGATCATAAAGTGAATTACAAGGAAGTCAGAAAGGTAAAGTGAAAAAATTAATATCCTGAGAGGAATAGTAAACGCTGCAATTATTTTAATGTGTTGGAGGTTTTGTTATATAAATAAAATACGAATTCTGTTCTATCTGTTATTCTGTAGTGGTTATTTCAAATAGTTTTTAAAGTGAATGAAAACATACCCGCAATTAATTTGCTCTTTTGTTGAACTTTGCTATTCTGTTAGCTAAAACATGATTTTGTCTTAATTTTGAATACTGTAAAAGTTTAAACATGGTTTAAAATAATGAGTGCAAGGTTAATATACTTTATTGATTTTGTATAATATAACATAATTATTTAATATTTAATGGCTTTTAACGCGATTGTTTTATTTCACCTGTCAAAATATCACAGTTTTGTGATTTCGTCCAATGAAAACGCTTAATCTTCAATGTTCTGTGCTAAATGCTAGCCAATCATTCCGTTTTATACTGATGAAACCACTGTTCAAAATTGAATAACAATATTGAGCAATTAATCAGCGAAAATAGTGAAAAGTAAAAAAGTGAAAATTATTGAAAAGATAACGAAAAATCATTAAATAAAGTGGTTTTTGTACAGAATGGTTCAAAAAGTAAAACTTTTTCTCAAACTTTTTTATTTTAGGTAAAACTACTCAAACAAACTAAATAAGATAAAATCACTCGTCCTACGGTGATTTTATCACAATTCTGTTTGTTTTCGTATTTTTGCCAAATAAAAAAAGTTTTTATCGAAACTAAAAATGTATCTATAAAATTTTAAGGACTCGTGGTATTACCTTTGATAAAACAAAAAAGAATAACTCAATATGTCAATCTGACAATGCTAATTCTAGCGAAACGGCTGTTATTGAGTTTAAAAGAGCAATTTTTTAAATAAATAGTGAAAGTTTTGTCAAAACGAAAAGTTTTTTATTATTCTTTGAATAACAGGCAATAAACTAGTAAAAACCTGTAGCCAAGGTAGCGAAAATTGGACACTAACATTACAATATTAGGAAAAATAAGGAGAATTGAGAGTAAAGTCAAAAAAATTTAAAGCAGTTTAAATAAACAATGCTGAATGAGGTATACACAAAGAAAAATAAAAAATACTGATAGGTGGAGATATTTTGATAGTTCAAATATGATGGAAGACGGCAAAAGTTGCAATTAATGCCAAGATTACCCAGACAACAATATAAACTTGTTTAAAACTTGCAAAAAACTTGATATAGCAAAAAAGAAGGCTTGCATCAAGTTTGCTATAGCAACTTTATAAACTTGCCGCAAGTTTAAATCAAACTTTCTAGTTTCACTGCGACAAACTTGCATGAAGTTTGTTTTTCAAAAGAATATACAAATTTTATATAACAGACTTGATCAAGGTTTGTTTTGTAATAATGGCTACAGTTTTGTTATGACCAACTTGCCCTGCCTTTGTTACGGTGATAATAATAATTCTCCTAGGTTAGGTTAGGTTAAAATTTCTAAAATGTTCAATGTGTATGAGTTCTTAGATATTTTTGAAATTTTAACCTAGAAAAAGTATTATTACCGCCATAAGAAATATAGGTCTGTTTTATTTTATGTATTTATCTATTAAAATATTGATACATTCTATTTTCAATATTCCCATTACATTTAATTTTTATATATTTTCCGTCATTTTTCTGTTAAAACTTTTCAATAGGATTAAAAATGAAAATGCAAACTGAAATAAAATAATAATAAATTTATTAATTGTAACCTGCAAATATTTTAACAGATTAGTTTAAAAACAAAAATATTTACTTTTATTTCCTAACAATTGTAATGGTTTACATGGTTTTGCAATAAACCTAAATTAATGTAGGTGAATGGAAAAATGTATTTGTGGATATTTATTTATTTTTTTCAACTTCTAAAGTAAAATTAATTTTAGGATGCAAGGTATTAATATAATTAAAAAATGTATCTAACTGTCATTCGCTACCTACAAAACCTGCTAACACATCATAAACATATCTATATCAAAATACAATATTGTTTGTATAACTAGAATTAAATATTTTGTTTTTTAAATTATCCATAAATATAATGGATACATTAAATAGATCAATTTGTCTGATATTATACTTGGATGGATATTTCTTTCATCTAATAGCTTTTTAACTAGAACTATACATTCTTTAGGAGGTATTATTGAAAACATATTATTAGTATCGTCAAACGATACTAATTTAGTATTATTTTGTAAATTACATTTATTTAATTTTTTGATCTAATTAATTTTAAATCTAATGAATTTTTTACTGAATTTAATAAAGTTGAAATCTACAGTTTTATTCTGCATCCGAACGGCAAAGTTAAATGCTCATTTGGCAGACTACTTTCGATGGTTAGCCATTGCCTTCTAATTGGCACTGGAAAATTAAATTTAACAATATTTAATCGCATCTATTTTTTGTGGTCTTGTTGGATTTTAAAAGACAAGACAAAACTACTTTATAACTTTTACCATTGTAACCATCCCTAATTTTCCTGGGGTATAGTGACAGATTCGTTATTAATATTTTAAGTGTAGCTCAGTTAACAACTATAAATTAAAAGTAGTGAACACCAAAGCACTGTATAGCAGGAAACTTAATGGCATTAGCTTGATACCATTAGTACATTAAAAGACTTGGAAATTTCTGTTTATCAAGCTTCCGTAAACCTCTTATCTACGTCAAGTACTTGCTAAAACTAAGTTAGCTCCATAATTAATTTTAGTCAAATGTGACTTCCCATAATATGTTATGATGTATGGTTAAATGGTTCGACAAAGTTTATCTAACCTAACCACCTCATTTATAAATTTTATTTTACACTTATTTTCCTTAAAATTAATATTTTACTGTTTGGAATACAGATGTTGTAAATAGTTTCTCCGTTTCTAATAAAAAATATATTGTTTAAAAATATTTTAAATGAACTGGCAATTTTTGTTATTAACTACTGAAATAATTAAATAAGAATTAGTTTTTCTATAAAGAATCCTCATCAAAAATCGGTAAATCTTATCATTGGTCAAGAATTTCTACATCTAACAGTAATCAAAATACATTTCACGAAGGTAGGTAAACAATCACATTTAGGCAGACCACGAGCATTGAAAAATCCTTTGGGATTATGGAAAGTCGTTCTTTGGAATAAGTGCTCGTATTCTTGAAGGTGTTGAGCTGATAAATCGCTTTGTTATCTCCGGAGAATTGGCAGTTTCTTGAAAATCCCTGACCGCCTATAGTGGGTATTTAACTTTTACGATTTTCGTAGTGGTCAGAATTATTTACTTATTATTATAACCGCCGGTCAGAAAATGGATACAAAGTTCGGTAATCAAATTTTATTATTTTATTTTTATTACCCGCATCAACGGCTTTTGATCATTGAAATAATAATCATATACGCGTAGATATTAAATGAAGAAATGAAAATTGTATTTGCTGTTGTTAACGGTTTCTTGTTGATTATCAAAATCATAAGATTTTTTATCCTTTTATTCTTTAAAATTTTAATACTTTAAAAAAATTGTGGTGGGTAATAGTAAAACAACAACAGTAACAAATAGTGTAAATTCAGTGTCACTATAGTGAAGACACACCATATATATGGCAGAAGGTGAAGGCCATCTACTTATTCAAAGCAGGGAAAAGACCAGACAAAACACCTAAAGCATATAGATTAATAAGTCTTCCATGATTCTATCTTAAAACATTAGAAATATTGGTAAATAGATATATAAGAGACGAGTTACTGAGAGTACATCCTCTTAGCAATCGTCATTATGCGCATCAACCAGGAAAGTCAACGGAGGTAGAACTGGATGACTTAAACAGACTATTAGCAAAGATGAAGAAAAATAACCATCCATATCAATTACTCAAGCACTAGAGAACAGAGGAGTACCAAAAGTTAGTTATGGACAGACCTCTGTTGAGAAATACGAATATCTTCTCTGGCTGAAGATACCTTACTATTTAAGGTAGGAAACGATGTGCTAAAGGAGGAATGCTATCGTCACTTCTTTAAGCTGTTGAAGTAGATTATATAAAGCCAAATTATATGAAGCCAAAGATATGTATAGTCTAGGTTATGCTGATGATCTAGTAATAGTCGCGAAAAGGGCAAATTTACAGGGATCATCAGAGAAGAGACACAAAGCACTACTATTATGATTGACAGGTGTTAAAAAAAATAGTAATTCTCCAAAAAACCACAATTGTCAACTTCACAAAAAAATGTTGCAACATGGTCCAAGACCACTGGTACTCAGTAAGGAGAAAATTCCCTATGTCCAAGAGGCAAAATACCTAGGAGTCATTTTTGACCAAAAATATACTTAAAATAGTCACAGCAAGCATGCCTATGTGCTACGGGTGCCATAATAAGAATTCCAGCAGCTTTAGAAGCCTTAAAGTTAACGCTCCTACCGTTGTCTATTTAGGCGCAGTCCAGGGCGGTCACGTACCGAGTCACTAAACGAACAACGCCTATAATAAGCCCAAATGGACAAAGATCTCGAGCTACAAAAGAAATTGAACAACAATCCAATATTCGGAATGCCATCGTATTAAATGGTGCCGAAATATAACCTTGAAAAACTTGTTTTTGAAACTATATTTGTTATATTATTATAATATATTATATTAGTTATATTATTTTTTTAAAACAAATTCATTGACGGCCAGGGAAACTTGAAAAAATGGACCACGAATCTAAGCAGAGCTTTTCTGCTACACAGTAGACTCAAAAACCGAAAAAAGGGGTAAGAGCTGGTTTTTTTATGGTGAAGAATATCTATTAATTCGGGGCGGCATGCCACAGGTTTTCAGGTCCAGATAGATGGCATTCACTGCGGAGCTCTTGATATTAACAGGCAAAAGGTTTAGGAAAGAACTATTGATATCTTCTCAGACATCCAAGTGACCATAAATGCATTAAACGCATTGGAAGTCAATTCAAGGTTGGTCTAGGATTGCCTAGAAGCCTTGGTAGAAGTGGACAGCACAAACAAGGTTACAATTGCGTGAGCAATCAGTCATAGTGGGACAAAGGGAATGAAGAGGCGGACCTACTAGCCCGAGAAACCATCAAAGCCTTTCTGTGGCTTAACAAATACAGTTGGACGTGAATAAATGGACAACAATGACAGCAACGTTGAACAAGGTCACCAGAAATGAGACAAGTAAAGGTCCGACGTCAAAAGTTATAGAACACATCAGGCTCTAACAGAGGTACAGGGCTGACAGATAGACCTTTATGCAGATTCTGTCAGGAATAAGAAAAAATCTCTAAACATATTTTTGTAAATGTAAAGGTCCTTCTAGACAGACATTTGTAACTAAAGGCGAAGAAAAGCCTACGGCTAGAAGCTGCGGGGGAAAACCCTAAAATTTAATGAGTTTCTTAGAAAAGGCCAGAATGGACCAGTTTCTCTAAAGTAAAAGTACCTCTGCAATATATCTAAAAAGATCAATGTGGGAAAACGCGTGTAGCTACACAATCCTTACATAATCTAATCTAGGGGTTCTCAACCGGTGGGTCGCGACCCCCAGGGAGGTCGCCGGACGGGTCAATACTATTTTAAAATACAACTATAATTAACAAAAAGGCTATCTCCGCGGCTTTAAATACACCACGCGTCAGTTCTGTAAATACACTGCGCACAGCCTTTACCTGCTTTGACATTGAAGAATTGAAAATGATTAAAATTACTTTCAGAACAATAAACAACTAAAAGGTTGAATTAACTTTCACTATTTATTCTATAAATACTTTAAATGCAATGACAGCCGTTTCGCTATTCCGATAGCGAAACGGCTGTCATTGCATTTAAAGTATTTATAGAATAAATAGTGAAAGTTAATTCAACCTTTTAGTTGTTTATTGTTCTGAATAAGATGAACTTTCACACAGTAAGGGTTAGTACCATAAAAAAAAATTACTTTCGTTACATGTATTACCGGATTGTTTACTAATTATCAGAGTTTTTAAATTTTATTTTTCGAATAAATAGTGAAAGTTTTGTTCAATCGTTTAGTTGTTTATTGTTATTAATGATTTAGGAATAGGTAGTAATGAAACTATAAATTGGTTATTTAACAATTGTAAAAAAAAAGAGTCAAGAAGATACTGTTGCTAGACAAAATATAGATCCTAATATAGAAAACATCGCCAATAGTTGTAAAACAATGTTGTCTTAAACAAAATAAAACAACCCATTCACAAGAAATACCAAAAAATTGATGGCAAACATTTTTATTGATTTTTTTGTTATTTACTTTTTAAATTATCTCTATGGTTAAAAAATAACAAACATTTTAAATTATTTTCTTATACATTTTTAAATCTTATTAAAACTTATTTGGAAAATAAAATGCCAACCCCAAGTTTTTCGCCAGACTTCAATGGCTCAGAATTTTAAGTTGTTTAATATTTGTTTGGCCTTTTTATATTGATTATAAGGATAAAACAACTTATTTTCTGAGAGCTGACACAATTTGAACAGCAATGATGTTATGAATAATGTCTCGGCAGTCTTGTATTTGAAATGTTCCTTATTTCAAAATTTCATTAATCATTCAGGAATCAAAAGAACAAGATGAAGGTCTATTTACCAAAATATATTTACAATACGAGTATAACCGTCAGGGAATATTAAATATATATTTTTTACTTTAGCTTGATGCATTTGTTTTAGTTCAGGCAAATTGGTATTTCATTTTTTATTATTGCAGTAATTATAAACAATGTTATAAGATTTAATAAATTTTAGTGATTTTTATTAAAAAATATGACATAAACACTATTTCTACAATATTGGTATTCTTTAAAGATAATTCTTTTATCGGAATTCGAGAAAAACACAATTCAGAGTATCGGAATGGGATTTCAAATAATATTTCATGAATATGGATGGGTACTTTGGACAGGTTGCTGCGAGGCAACCAGATCACACATCTTATAATATATATCATCGTATAGGTGAAAACGGATTATTTCACAAAAAAAAATCAAGGTGGTCGTTAAAAACATATTTCACCTAATCAAGAAAATGAAATTTTGGTTCGAATAGTCGAAAATCCTACAAGTTCACGTCATTTGTCATCAACAACGATTGTCAGTCGTCTATTATTGGATTTCTAAAAAAAGAAAAGCTTCACCCTTATCACTTCATTCCTGTTTAGAGAATAATAATAACCCAAGTTTTATTAAGAATACTAGCTAGTATGAAATTTATTGTACTAACCCTTACTATCTAAAAGTTCATCTTATTCAGAACAATAAACAACTAAAAGGGTGAATTAACTTTCACTATTTATTTATTTCGATAGCAAAACGGCTGTCATTACATTTAAAGTATTTAACGAATAAATAGTAAAAGTTAATTCAACCTTTTAGTTGTTTATTGTTCTGAACTAGCTAGTATACTAGTGCATTCTGAAAAGATTTCATACAAACGTGTTCATACCTTCTGAAAAAACTTAGCAAAACCTTACATCGAAAGCTTCAAAAAAATGTGAGCAGTCCGAATTCGGTACAATATACAGGGATACCCATTTAAAAAATATATGTTTGGTTTGTAACGGAGTTGTACAACACTCTGTATAGTTTAAGGTTATTTCAAAATATGGACCCTAGTGACCCTACTATTTTTGTCGTAAGGTTGGTACACCCTATATAATAAAAAGTTGTTATTTACCGATATTTAGTAAAATTCATGAAACATTTTTGTCCAATTAAGAATAACAAAAAACTCTTCGTTTCAATGTAACTTCCAAGTTTATTTGAAAAAATATGTTTTAAATCACAATGACGGCCGTTTCGCTAAGAAGCATCGTCAGTACAATAAATTTAATTAAAACATCTTCGAGAGAAGAATTAACTCGATTATACAAGAAGTTACTTCAGAAAAGGTGTAAGGCATCCCAAAACATCTGGTTTAACCAAGAATGTCCAAAGAATAATTTAATACCCAATTATGTAAACACTCAATCAAAAGAAGCGCAAAAAGTAGTTAAAAAAGCCCAAAAAATGTGGATTAAAGAGAAAAGTAGTAAGTACAATAAATTTAATTTTTTTCCAAAGTCATATCTGATATTTTACCAATATTCCGACTAATTTTTGATAGTTGTTTTAGCCAATAATAGGCATACAATTAAATGATAATTTTGTACCAGTGATAGTTATAGATAATTAATGCAAACATGCAAAATTATTCGGCCATTTATAATAAATTTACAATTATAAACGGTCTTTATTTATTAAAGTATCATAAAAAGTGGTAAACCTAGTTATTGAATTTTTAATGTGACAGCAACTGACAGTAACACAACAAGAATTGATTGATTGAAAATTTTTTTCATCTGTCAAATTTGACATTTCAACAATGTTTCGACTATTTTTTGATTGTTGTTTTAGCCAATGAGCATGTAATTAGGCGATAATTTTGCACTAGTGCAAATTATCGATAATTTGCACTAGTGCGAATTATCAGGTCCTTCAAAATAAATGCAGACGTAATTATATTAAACGTTTATTATTTATTGAAATAACATGAACACTGTTAAGCCTAGTTATTGAAATTCTTACAATTAAAAACGCAATTATTAAAATTTATGATTGAACCAGTCGAAGTTTGTTGTCGGTCAGAAACAACGTTACTGGAAGAAGAAGTTGAAACTGAAAAATCACCAACCTCGCTGTTCTCACTGTTTCTCATTTTCTTTATTATTTCCTCATGAAACTCTTTATCAAGTTGTAAATAAGGTTTTATTGAATTGACATTTCCATGTCCCGTTATTTTCGTTAGCTGGTTTTCGTTTACCCCAACCTTGGCTAGATGGCTTACGGCAATTGCTCGATGAGAATGGTTTGTGAATTTGAACTTTTTGCTATCGAGACCTGCTTCTTGGACAGACAGCTTTGTCCATTTTGCGATCTCGTTTCTACCAGCTGGGATATTCTTGAACCATATACCACTATTTTGCCATTCTCGATTCGGTGTAAGAAACATACGGTTCGTCTTCACGTTAGATCCTCATTTTGACAAAAGTTTTCTGTATAATCTTGAAAAAACGCATTGAAAAGTAAAAGTTTCGGATTAACCATTTACTGTCCGTTAATCTACGGCCTCCTCCTTGGCAGGTTTTTGAAAATACTCGATTATATTCCATTCTATTTGTGCTTGTTTCATCATGAAACTTTTTTTCTTGAAAAAAATCCGTCAAACAGTTGACTGCCTCACCTCCTCAAAATGCTAGCTCATAAGATATGAGATGAAAAAATTTTTTCTGCAGATCTTCCGGCTCGTTTTCATCGTAAAGCTTCAAAATTTGCTGCAATTCTTTGTGAATAAAAGCCGATGAGCTTTCTTTTCTCTTTTCCGGGTTCATTTGTAATATTTTGCGCGTAGCATCTCGGGCACTCCTAGCAAATTTAAATCTTACATCATTAAGTGGATCTATTACAATACCGAAATCTTCGCAATATTTTTCCTGAACAAGTTTTGCTGTAACGTTCCACATTGTTTTCACTACACTTTCTTTATAGAAGGATCTATCCTTCTTGCGCATGTTGCTTGCCCAGTCCTTTAGAGTGAAGGCAATTTTTTCCACCGAAGTTCCTCGTTCTAATAAGTGATTTCTTTCAGCACAAAACTCTTGAAATTGTCTCCATACTGATATTTTTGACGTTTTTGTATTTGTTGGCGTAAGATTGTCTATATTCTTGTCAATATCCACAGCAGAAGCATTTCCAAATCGCGACATTGTACAATATTGTTATCGCCACAGGTGACGCCAATGTGACAGCAACTGACAGTGACACAAAACGATTTGATTTATTCATCAACTTTTCTCATAAAAATTATAGTCGCCACAGTTGATGTCAATGTGACAGCAAATGACAGAGGCACAATACGATTTGTTTGATTCAAAAAATTTTCTTATAAAATTTAACTCGTGCAATGAAAATGAATCGATAATTTTTGACAAATCTGCTCTCACGCAAGTAAAACTGAAACAACAACATTATTAATTTAGTTAAATGTAGATGGCTTACAATTACTTTACAGTTACAATTATTATTTTCCTCTTGATCTAACCATAATCGACCCACCGCAATATGGACTCGTCTGAGACCATCAATTACTATAAACCTTGTTATTATTTTTAACAATAACTGCAAAATTTTTTTGTTTACTTCCTCTAACAAGTTTAATCATTGTCTACATGGACGTTTCCATCGCATTCAGGCACGTAGTGACCTTTTCTCGAATGTCGAGCTAGCAGTTTAAACTTTATTATTTTATATCTACTTTATTTTTTGTTGCTCTTGTTGATTTAATAAAATTGCTTTTATTTCATAAAAATATTGACAATTTTCTTTATGAGAATATACCTAAACAAATTAAATAATACAAAACAACACAACAAAAAAATGGAAGTATCATGATTATTTTCCATATTATTTAAAAGTTACATAAACGAACATCAAGTACCTAGTTACAAACAAAGTGTAACTTCAATATGTCAATCTGACGATGCTATTTCGATAGCGAAACGGCTGTCATTGCAATTTATAGAATAAATAGTGAAAGTTAATACAACCTTTTAGTTGTTTATTGTTCTGAATAAGATTATTTTGATTTTAATTTTGAATCATTACAATATGTTTACATTTCTCAAAAGCTCCAGCAGGGTAATCACATACTTTTGTGACTTCTTGTTCATTGTCTCTTACTAGTCTATTTTCATAGTCTTGCGATACATCTATTCAAACATTTACAGTGGCTGGATGTTTGGAATTTATTCCCGATGTGCGCAGAACCAACGCTTGTACATGAATAACGTTATTGTTTTTTCCTTTTTTCCAACAGAAATCACCATTCTACTCCGTAATAATTCTTCTCCAGAACGCATTGGTTTTGTGTATCCTGCAGAAGCTTTAATCCCATCTACTATTGAAAACATAATTTAAATATTAAACAATTTTCATCTCCGACGTAAGAAAGTGTATCGAAAACTGTCAAAAGTGTCGTTCTTAGACTGCTTCTCAATTTTGACACTAAAGGCGCTAGTGAGAATCTATAGCCAGTTTTCCCATTTGATGAAAACATTCATTTACAATTCAAATTTTAATCGGGTAATAAACAAGACAAAAAAATTCCGTATTCCGTAGTGTGTATGCAAGTTTCTATATCAACATTTGCATGGTCGTATATTTTAGCAATTTAAATTTGATTGCAAAGAATCCTCTTAAAACAATCAACAACAATTTTATTTTTATTAAATGAATTCTTACAAATAGGGTTTAATTTAAACAAATAAATGTTGAACGTCCCGGATATTGTTCAAAGTAGCTGGTTTATTATTTTAAACAAAATTATTTTTAAATGAGATTACACAAGGTTGCCATTGTACTCATTTATTCTTCAATAATTTTGTGAATGATGTTTTAACCCGTTTTAGAAATAATTTTTTAATATTTTCAGATGACTGTAAACTATAACATAGTATCAAATAAGGGGATAAATCTTATTTGATAAATGAAAATGTTGATGTTTTTTTAAGAATAAATAGCTTGATATAAGTTATTTGAGATTATCTCTCGTTATCTCCGATCCAGTTATGTTGGTATTGTTTACAGGTATTATCATTATAATTAATTGGATGTTTATGGCTATTAACTAAAAGATTACTGATACTTACTAATATTTTTATTTATGATTGAAAATAAAAATTTTTAGATGAAAATTATGGATTTTATAAAAAAAATGAAAAAACAAAATTGTAACCTTTGAAAGGACAAATAAACCTCTTCATGAAATAATTACAATAAGGTGCAGTCAATAATAAATCTGAAGAAGTAGAAAATTGTTTCCACCTGCACCCAGCGTAAAGAAACTTAACAGTTTCTATACCAAGTTGTTTTTTCATAGAAAACGGTCAAGCTTGGTATAGAAACTGTTGTTTCTTTACCCTGGGTGCAGGTGAAAACAATTTTCTACTGTTTCAGTTTTTTTTTTAAATTAACCTCTTTTTTATAAATTTTCCGAAATAAAACATGTTAATGATGGGCTGTTTTCTTTAAATGCGAAATTAGATGGATTTAAAATTACCGGAAAAACGCTACATTTTTCGAAAAAAACTCAAACAATATTCTTTAAAGAACATAATCAGACCTTTTCTTTTAAAAAAGTCAGTATTCAATTTTTTATATAAAAAAATCGATGAATACAACCCATATAATTAAAATTAAAATTCTGCAATTCCCCTTTAACAAATTTAAATAAAAATACGTAAAAAAACCGAAAAACAAAATATACAGTCGAAAAATCGAAAAAATTTACCTCTACCCTGAGGTTAAAAACAGCGAACAGTAGTAAACACAAACTTTATATATCTCATATTTTTTTATTGGTAGTAGAAACACATTAAGCAATTTTCTACATTTGTCTCATTTATTCATTTCCACAGGTTTGTAGGTATGACGTCAGGGAAAAGTTCAATTTTTTTTACTACAAGATAAATAGCTACTGACATATACTGACAATTTTGGATAATATAATTATGATAAAAATAGTTATAACAGACTTAGACTACAAAATTTAAAAAAAAAACTACTCATTATAAATATTACAAACCAATATATAAATAGCATTAATTCCATTATTTTATTTAGTTGGGATTTAAGACAACAATCCCAATAATTAATACACTCGTAATACAATTTGAAATATAGTATTAAATAACAACAGAATTTTCACCAAATATATTGTTCTAAAAACTTTTCAAACTGAATACATTTTCTATTATCTTGACTTATGGGCATATCTATTCTTCGAATAGTTCCATTTTAAAGACCATGAACTTCCTCGTAGACTTCATAACCAGACCTCTTAAGTTCTAAAGCTGTTATGGAAAGGATTTTATTGTGGCGTATATGTCGTAGTGTTTCTCCGAAAGGGCAGCATCCTAGGACATGCAGTAATGGTTCATTAATAAAAGTCTTAGTGTTGGAACATCTTTTACACTGGATCATCTAGCGCTAACGATGGATGGGTTTAAAACCTTATTTTTTCAGTCATGGTCATCTTATAAACTTCTACAGGTTAGTCTGTTTTGCAGTTTTTGTAAAAGTTTGATTTATATTGAATCATCCTTATAAACTTGGTATTTTATTTAAATAAACATTATTAAAATAATCTATCCTGGGCAAACGTTTACGAAGAACGACACTAAAGATATAGAGATATAGGGAAACAGCAATACGTGTCTGCAGCTGCATTTGCGGGCTTATCCAATATACTTATTTTTTCGTTCATTTGTTGCCCGCAAATATATTTTTTAATACATTCAATGTTATGTATTCACCAGTTTCTAATTAGCATTTTATATAGTTTTTTAACTAATAGTTGGCAACATTTTCTAAAAAGAGCATTCCTACGTCCAATTCAGACAATTATTTGCCACTTAAGATCAATGTGTTATCATTAATTTTGGTAATTTGCAAATTTTTTTAGAGAGAGTGAAAAAAAGAAAATAAACTGCTTGTGTTCTGCTTCTGAATGCTTTTTTCACGGGTAGGTAACTCTCTAATGAGGTGATAGATTACTTGAGGGTGATTTTTCTTACAAATGTCCAACTTTTCGAAAGAATCGTTAATTGTTGTATTTCTCTTGGTAAATTGGATAGATTTCACACAGGTGTAATGAAAGGTGTAAATACAATGAAAATCTATGCTTTTCGGTAAATACATATTGGTATACAACAAATAGAAATAAAATATTTCATATCTTTATATCCGCAAGAGAAAAAAAAAGGATTAGACGAAAAGAATGAACATTAGCTTTTATTATAATTAAATTATACAACATCCTTTAAATAGTGACTAAGTTAACAACTGCTTATTAATATACAATTACATTGTTATTACGTAAAACCTGTTCAAATTTATATGTTATAGGATTTTTTGCTACAATTTAAAATGAAATTATTTACATTTTCTCACTTTAAATAAAGGTTAAACAAGTGGTTTTTAATTTTCCGCTATAAGAAAGTGTAACTTTTTATCTTGATGATAAAAGTAAAACTGAAAGTGAAACATGGCAGGTAGTACTAGGTACCAAAAGTTACTATCGCGCATAAAACAAAACCGTAAAAATATCGTTTTATTTAAAATTTATTGTAATAAGTAAAACCATCATTTGTTTGATAACTTTTGGAATTAAAATTAATTAAATAAATTGTCTAGTGGAAAATCCGGGCTTTGTATTAAAATTTTTGAATTTTTTAACTTTTAATTTGTTTGACAGATGTCAATCGCGGAATTTCTTAGTAGTTGGGGACAGCAGAATTGCCGGAGCAACGCAGCAAAATGTATTGAACTGAAACTTAGAACAAAAAGATACAGGAAGGAATATAAGCAAAATGACCTTGAGTCCAGAAAGGAGCTTGCATATGGCGGTTAATTGTCAATTTTAATTTCCGTTTCTACTGACGTATCGAAAAAAAAATTATATCAAGGTTTTTATTTTTAATAAATTTCAACTAATTAAGTGTGTGCATACAATTGGTTTTCTAAATTATTTAGTATTTATAAGAACCGAATGATACGCCTATGCGTTCATTTTTGACATTTATATGCAAATATTACTTTGACAGCATACTATAATAATAAACAATTAGTCATACTAGGAGCTTCAAGATGGCCGACTTCCGTCGCAAATTTTCCTTAAAGTTAATATATGACAGACTCCTTCCTGTTTCTTCTTGTTCTAAGAATTTAAAAGAAAAAATGTACCTACTAAACGGATACTAAATGTACTTTTTTTAACATAAACGTCATTAAAACAAATGCATTAGATATGGGAGAATGAAAGGTTTAATACAATATACGATCGAAGGAGCTCCTGAAAGTTAGAACTATTGTTGACACATACTCTAGGTACCTAAAAAAGTAAAATTTACAGATTATAATACCAGTGCATTTACGAACTTGGAATAAACTATATTAACTTTAAAAAAACAATAATAAAATTCAAGAAATATTTTACCATATGAACTTTTGTGTTAAAGTGTGGATACCAATCTACTTTCAATCAATTTCATTACTTTGAAAAAAACTCTTGTTTCATTTTTTCTGTACGAGACTCGTGTCAATTGTTTACGTTTAGAACCCAGCTCAGTCTCATAAAAGAGCACATATGGCACACAATCGATGTTCTCGTCAAACTCGCTACAAATAAATGAAAATAGCACACGTGTAGTTTTGAATCATCTTTCAAGAAACAACCCTATTATGGTTTGGATCAATGAACACTGTTTCATGTTTGGAGAAATAACAAATGATGCTAGTTCGGAAACATAAGGGAAAAAAAATGAAACAGTAGTAGGGTATCAATGCACATCGTGTTGATTTATAGGAGATTTATGTTGTAAAAATAAAACAGGAAGTATGTTTTTATTGATCTGCTATATACTCTCATGACCATGAACTTGATTATTTTCTGTATAATAAATAATTCTAAAAGGTATTTACGTAGTATCTGATATTAATGTTAGTTGTACCAAAGAAATTTATTTTACTAACCCTTATTCTGCGAAAGTTCATCTTATTAAGAACAATAAACAACTAAAGGTTTAAACGAAACTTTTTATTTGAAAGATTTGTTTTTAAAATGCAACTACAGCTTAAATTAGCATCGTCAAATTGACATATTGAAGTTACATTTTGTTAGTTTGTAGCCGTAGTAGGTCACCTCGGCGATGTAAAGTCCGCGACGATGAACTCGGCGATGCCAAGTCGGCGATGGTCAACTCGACGATGGTAAACTCGGCGACGACCAACTCGGCGAAACGGAATATTACATTATGCTATTACATAATGGCCAGAGATATTTGGAATTACAAAATTAAGGTTGCAATAAAATCCTGGCAGGGAAAATTTCTCGTTTAGATTTTGTTAAGTGTAATTTTGGTCCGTTTATTTTCGAACATGGAATGGACGAGATGGCGCACCTTGAGAACTATAGGGCATTAACTGCTAAAACATCCTAAAATGGGTTGACTATGAGGAATTATTCAAAAAAAATTCTCTTTTTGGGGCTATAAGGCATTAGTTAATACTTGCACTCTATACCCCTAAATGCTGTATGTCATTGATAAATTAACAAAAATAATTGGGAACTGTAAAGGATTATTTGCGAATAATTCTTTATTTTACTTAAATTATTTTCACATAGTCAAAGCTATGAGGCATTATTTGCATATAATTCCCTACAGTTTGTAAAGTTGGCAACACTGTTACACATGCATCAATCAAGAGCTGCCAATAAAGGCGAGTTTCGCGCCAAAAGTTAGTATGTTAGAATGATACAAATATACAAGGTATGATATCTAGCTGTTTCAAACTCGTCCGCTCTGCGCATGTGACGTCACTGGTGCTATTCTATAGCGCGTTTCAACGATCATATATAGGAATTTGATATTTATTTGGTCAATTTATTGTTTAAAACTTTTATTTGTTGGTTATTCAACATTATTTATCAAAACAAAATTCAAATCATACATGTATGGCTTAAAATTAAGAATAAATAAATTGAGAATTGTTTAATTAATTGTTAATTAAAGGGAACGATGGTAGACGTAGACTAGGTAAAATAGTTAAGTTATTAAGCAAGGTATATTTATATATAAAAATATCGGTCTATTGTTTTTTAGATTGATAGTAAATTCCAAATAAATTATAGGACTTATCAACGTAATCAACACCATCAGAAACATCCACTCTACAAAAACAAAATACCTATTTTATTTATCCATAATACAATCATTCTATCATACAACTTAAAATATGATTTAATAATATTATGATACTGTGTTAACTTACTCTTTAAAAACAGTTTTCATTAACTTTTTTTCCCTATTATTAATGTGTTCTTCCCTACGAGATGCACTTTTTTCTTTATAATGATTTTGAGGTTTGCTTGGTAAAGGTAAGTTTTTTGACGGAATAGCTTCCTTTTTTAGGGGTTGGTAGTTTTTTGGGGTGTATCCAAGCAACTCAATTCTAAAGTTTCGTTCGTAAGTGAAATGTATCACCCCTTAAAAACTCTAATATTAAAATCAATTTTCTAAATCCGATTAATTATAACCATTACTAAAATATTTTAAAAAATACTTATGGATAAGTATATTTGCTTACACAACTTCTTGATTTTCACTTACATGAAATTAACAACAACAATACGCCCTTTATAATCATTAAATCTAAATGGAATCCCTTTCGAAACTGATTAAACCCTAAAGTACGTGATCTGTCCACAATCACTCATTTCAAAATTGGATGGACCGTCTGAATGGGGACAGATTAATTAGTTGAAGTTGCTACGAAACCACCATATGTGTTCTTTGTCAGTACGTCATAAGATACAAATTATGGCTTAATTACTCAGGAAAAGCGCTTTGGCTCGAGATATGATGGCCGTGTATCCATTATGCTAAGGCTACCATAGTTTGATTAAAATTTCAGATGTGTCATATTCTACGCAAAGATGATATACTACGTTCAGCCTGCAATCGAGTTTTCTTAAAATTGTAGGTATAATTGATTGATTAATTACTTTGCAAACATCAGACTTTCAAAAAATTATCGCAAATAACATGTTTGTTTTTTAATTTTAAGAGAGGCTTTTAAAAGCATCAATTTTTTTTAAATAAACACATAAATATTTTTATATTATATTTTTTCCATTTTTTATATACATTTATTTAGAATATACCGATGAATTTTTCAGCATACATTATTTGCCATATTTATGTGTACTGTAGTTACAGCACACGAAGTCATACGAAGTCGTAACAATTTGTCTGATGAAACCAAGTGCATATTTGCAGGTTAAAGTTCCAACGCCTATTTCGTACGTATATATTTGTACGAAATGAATCAATGCGATTGTTTTAATAGAAACAAAATAATTTGGTTTTTGGTCAGTTAGTCGTACGAATAGAAATAAATAGACATGCGTATTAAAGAACGAATTTCACTTGTGTGTTTATTAATCTTATTTTGAAAATATATAATCAAATGTAGATTGTGTCATTCTAGTATATTTAAAAAAAATTATCATTTCTCCTTGGTTCTTCATATAATCTGCCAAATGTCCCATGGTTATGGTTTATTGATAAAAAATTGTTCACCCAAAAGGGTCTTTTATTTTTCAATGGAAGAAATTTTGTTAAAGGCATTTTTAACAAATTAGCTTCAATAACGGGATCGATTTCACCTTCAGTACGTACTGCCAACTACAAACTAAGGACTATATGTATATATTTGCACTATTTGTTTCCGTCCAATGTTACCACTCTATTAGTACGTATTCAAAAGAACAAATGTCCTAGGAATCCACTACTGTATCCACTGTAACCGCTGCCTTATAATATTTAAATCTGAAAGATTGTTATTTTTTTTTTAAATATTTATTTATAAAAAATTGTACATTAAAAAAACTAAAAATAGAATAATATTTCCACTGAGATCTAGAATTGTTTCTAAACCAGACTCAACCATTTTCTAAAGAAAATTTTCAATAGAAAACATGATTGCGATCGATAGAGCCGGTACTTCTTTCGTTTTGCAAATAAAAGGGAAGAACACTACTACTACAAAACCGTTTTAGATTACACCAAATTTAATATTACGCGAGAAACCAATCACTAATACAAAATTATTCACAAAAAATGTGTCCCAGTAAACAAAACTGACATATTTAAAATCTTTTTTAGACGATTGAGCATGCGTCTGCTTGTATGCGCACGTGTTATTATGCACCAAATTAACGATTATTTTAAAATACGTTTCTAATGCTTTAACAAGCAATATAACCTGAGTACAATTAGTATTTAATAGTTGTACAGTTACTAATTAAAAGTTATAGGTAAAATAAAATTGTTAAAAATTCCATTATTGTTAAGAACAATAAATAACTGAACGGTTAAACTAAACTTCCACTATTTATTCGAAAAATTCGCTTACAAATTACAAACAAACAAAATGTAAGTACTTTGTGACGCATATTACGTTTTAGTTTTCTTATTGTTTTAATATTATTCTTAACCATTTTCATTCTATAATTTTTTTATTGGTTTTACTGAGAAAATTTAAAGAATTTTTTTATCTGGTTTCTTTTGGAACCCAAGAATTATAAAAGGGTTTGTTCTTCATCGCATAATTTAATTATATTATATTTTTACTATTCAACAGTTCTTGTACTATATAGTATTTATTCATTAATTAACTTACATGGCTTAATATAACTTTCAAACATGTGTGGGTTTATTTACGAAAAGGAATTAGATTCCTAGAAATTTAGTCAACAAACTTTGAATGTTGAGTTAATATGCTTAAGGGATACGTGATAAGTTTCTAATTCTGAATAGATATAACTTTGCATTGTTTGATCATTACTATTATACAGTGTATCAGGATAAAGTTGGCCTTTGACAATATTTCGTATTTTTTTTGACAATTTATCATTTTCCCAAATTATTAAACAATAATACCGACTATTTTTTGGCGACAGATGTCCAAATATCTTTCCTCTTTCCAGAGTCAATCGCGGTACAAGATTGGATTTCAAAACAATAAATAACATGATGGGGCTGTATTTTTACTTATTTTTACTTATTAACGAACCGATTTAGAATTCATTTATATTCTGTGTCTAGATAAGAGTGTGAAACGTCTAAAACAATTTGTAACTGCAAAAAGCTATTAGCGCAGTGGGCAAATTTGTGAACACCTTTTTCTACAAACATCAAACCCCCTTAGAAGTGTAAGCTCAATAGAACTTAATGGTTCCAAGTTTTTGGTTTTGCGAACTACGGTGAGAGGTGCTGTAGATATTGACAAATGACACTTGATGGTTGGTGAATGGTTCAGAAGGAAAGCAGCGAGGGAATTTTAAATGTTTACAAATATTTTTATTAATAGATTTAGCTTGTGAAATCTCAAGAAGAGGAAGTTTTTAGATTCATGAGATTACTGATGCAAGGCATAAAATCTGATAAATTTAAAAACTTTCTCTTTTTAAGCTTTCACAAGACTAATTATAATTATAAAATAGCATTTACATTACATGATCGATTAGGTAAATGTACGTTGTAGTTAACGTACACCGTCTGTGACAATCTAAACTGTTTCATGATTTAATTTATTTCTCAAAAATATATTTACAAAAAACATTTCTTTTTCTATTCATACAATCATTTACCGGCTTTTTTCTCCTTTTTAAGCCTTGGACTCTTGCCTGAAATTTTTTATAGGCAGACAATTTAATTGGGTCATTTCTCTCATGATTTGGATTGTTTTTTAAATATCTCGAGAATTTCTCATCCTTTCCTTTGGTTACCAAGTTTATTCTTTTACACCAAAAATAGATACAACATCTGACAATTATTTTAATGAGTTTACCACCGGAATCTTTATGTTCTGGACAATTTATAACCTTGAAACTCAATTGTTGTTTCAAAATATTTTCTAGAACAAAACAGATATTCAAACAGTAACACAGACGAGGAATCAGGTAAAATAATCTTGGAATCTGGAAGTGCACAGAGTTTGGACAACAGACGATATCTATCCTTTGCCACTTGCTTTCAACAGGGTTAGAGCCATAATTTTCTCATCCAGTGTGAATCGTGTAGCCCCCGGTTTGACGCGATTATACTTCACAGGCTTCCTGATTTCAGATTTTGTTTTGGTGCATACCGTAAATATTACCCAATAATAAAATAACTGTTCACTATGAATCTTTATATTATTACCAAAAATATGTACTTTTTATTAATTGAGAAAACGGAAAGTACAGTTTTAATTAAATTTTTGTTTTATCTTATTTCCTAAAGTTTATTTCATATTTCTAAATATTCTGAGCATATTTATTTTCCCATTTTGTTTATACCTGCAAACCAATGAGTTTTTTTCGTATGAGTAAATTATAAGTATTTTCTTTTGTTTTTCTTAATGTGGTATTCGGTCTGCTTTGTGTTTTAATTTTAATCGTAAACAATAGAGAATTAAATGCAAATACAGCTAACACAGCAATTTAAATATATGAAATGTCGCCATTAATGCTATAAACAAAGAAGTGTGGTGGAACAGTCATCATATCAAGAAATATGAAGTGCTATTACAAAAGATACAATGTGAGGTAATGAACAAAAAGTCAGAGCGAGATTTGCAGCATTACTTTGTCACTTAACAATAAATGGCTTTTCGCTCTGGCTGTGTTTCTGCTATGTTTAAATGGATATCTTTTCAAACTGACACTTTATATCTCAGAGATTTGTTTCTCTAATCCGTTTGTCCCAAAACAAATATTCAACGTCACTAGGGGATGAAATATAAACGTCAATGGCGTCCTTAGAATTATAATTACTTTGTCCCTTTGAACAATGAAAAATTTATAATAACAAAATTTCTAATGATTTTTTTAATTAAACGGACTAGTTTACTGATTTTTTTTATATTTGCATCTTATAAAATAGGTTTTTAGTGGTTCAACCGTACAAATAGAATTTTTATAAAATTAATCCTCTAGCCATAATCGGCTTTTGAAGTTTAAATTTAATGGTTACATACGTCATAAGTGGTAAGTGACGTGTTTCAATAAGATTGGTAGAAAATTTGCGATGTTGTCGATATGCTTTAATATTAACCGAGAAACTTATCTCTCTCTCTTATTTGTTGTCATTAAAAAGAGATAAACATATCGATATTTTTGTTCTCTGATTAACACTTTATCAAATAAGGAGTAAAACACTAAACAAAATATTCTGTCATTTTCGTTAGTTTAATTTGTTGTCTGGTTGTGTTTGGTTTATGAAAGAAATTACTTCTATACTATTTTTGGTTCGAAAATAAAAATCCCTAACACCTTCTCTTGGTGTTATAGCGGTTCCTTTAAAAATAACCAATAGAAGTAATTGTTCTCTCGGGAACAACCCTTCTATCGGTACAGTGAGAGAACGAATTTCAAGAATACCGTTTTGGTATTATCAATAGAACCACGCCCACTTTCTATTGGCTGTTCTATTCTATCACCGTCAAGAATAGGGGTCTTGTTTGTTTATTACAGATAAACACGATTTTCTCTCCTGTCATATATCTTGTCAACTGGTACAATCAGTCACAGGACACAGTGTTTTGTGCCGCCAGTTCTTTGAGAATATTTGAAACGAACGTAGCTAAACTGTGACAACGTTGACTTTTAAACACACTTCATTATTGGTTATTACTTGGCGCTACGTTTAAAACTTACTAATTATTTATTGCTAAATTTTACGAAATGAGAAAAATTAATTGCAAAATGAATACCAAGTAAGTAGGTATCTTATCCTAAATATATATTTTTAATAATATGATCCTACTAAACTGTTAACTTTAAAATGTTAAGTTTTATTTTATATTACTAAAATAAAAATTTATTCACCATATCCACATGGATATGGTTAAAAAGTTGCTATCAGAAATTAATGTATTAAAAATTTTGTATTACTGTAGTGTATAGAAAACATTGTAGTTATTATTTTCACTCAAAAAATTAACAAAAATAAATGATGTATTTTTAAAATTATTAATTCTTTAAAATATTTCGACTGTAGGTACAATATCATTTTATCGTTCAATAAAGTTTGATTTATAATCAGTTTTTCTAAATCAATATTCTTGAAAGCTTTTCAAGAAACGTAATTTTTAATAAAAAGTAGAAATCATTTCATCAGCTTTTACCCGTAATTCTCAATAAACCACTTTACTTTTTTCCACCTGCCCAAGCAAAATTCAAATGAGTCCATTATCAAATACTGCCAATCGAGACGTACCTATTTTGTCAGACATAAATTATACAGGCAAATGACATTTACTTTTTAAAGTCTTGGTTTTGTATGATAAAATTATTCATTATCGATCCCAACCAAATTTTGTCTATCACAGCTTCTTAATCCTATCAACGGCGCGGAGCATAGAAATGATTTAGAACACTAACGTCCACAAGGGAAAATTTCTCTCACTTTTGCTTATACTTATCATTCGGACAAGATTATCCAGCATCGCCTCTCTTCCCAATTTAGTGGGGTGCATGAATTGTTAAGGCATTTTACATCGAAATTCGTTAGAAAATTATGGAATAAAATTATTTTTTATATTTAGCACTTTAAAAAATCTTCATTATAAAACGCATTTGCGTATCGTAATGTAACTTTTACGCATGAAACTTTTTGTTTTAAATGGTTGGCAACATGAGTAAAGGATCTAATAACAAGACTATTGATAATGACATTTATTAATATTATATTGTTCTTTAAGAAAGTATTTGTGAATAGGTATGAATATAATATCTTACTTATACAGTGTGTAAAAGCCAAATGGAATAAATTCATTATTTCAGTTACTGTACATATTTATAAAAAATCCCGAAACACGTCAAATTTAAATTATAACTTGACATTCTTTAACGTGAAAATGCAACCCCTACCTTCAACCCCCTTAGAATGACAGGTACAACCCCCAATTTTTTAAATGAGAAGTATAGGCTTGTGATATATCATTTGAAAGGTCTCTTCATTCTCTATTCAAAAATGTTATTGTTTTTAAATTTGATGCGAAAATTAACATAAAAAAAAATTAATATCATGTTGATACCGAAATTCGCTCGAAACTTATTACAATATACTTAAAACTTATTTCCCGTTTAGGTCTTGATAATGAGAAAGTGAACAAAAACTATAGCAATGTGGTTTTTAGATTGTAACCATTAAAAAACTGAATTTCCGTGTCAACGCTATTTTAACAAGCAGTAGTAAATTGTTTTATTTAAGTTGTCATTGTTGTAATTTAAGTATAAAGTTTGTTCAATTAAATTCTGAAAAATGGTTAGATTAACGGAAATGTATAAAATAACAGTTTTACAAATGATTGGTTACGGAGATAACATCCGAACACAACAGGAAGTAACTTGCCTATTTCATGAGAAATTTCCTAATTTACCGCCTATATCCCAAGGAACAATAAGTAAAATAGAAAAGCAGTTTCGCGAGTTTGGTCATGTAAGGCAGATAAAAAAAGCAGCTGCCAATGCACTGAGTGATGAACTCAAATTAGATGTGTTGCTTGAGTTTCAGGAAAAACCACATACATCGAGTAGACAGGCATCAACATTATTCATTTATTCAATGCTAGCCATACATCGATTGCAAACATATTAAAAGAAAATAAATTGCATCCGTATAAGATGATACCTACTCAGGAGCTCATGGAAGACGATTTTAATAGGAGAACTTTTTTTTGTGAGCAAATGATGGACATGTTGGATAACAATATTATCCAATTAGAAGACGTTATGTTTTCTGATGAGTGTACTTTTTTACTTAACGGTCATGCTAATCGGCAAAATTGCCGCTACTGGTCCACGGAAAATCCTCACTGGATGAGAGAAGAACACACTCAATACCCAATATCATTGATCCCTTTTTTATTGAGGGCAACTTGAATGGCAACAATTATTTGGTACTACTTCAAAATTATGTCATTCCAACGTTGGCAAATTTATATCCTGATCCAGGTAACCCTCAAGTTCCAGCGAATACGATATGTTTTCAGCAGGATGGAGCACCACCACATTACCAACTTAATGTCCGGCAGTACCTCGATACAATATTTCCCAATCGGTGGATAGGGAGGCGAGGATCGATTGAATGGCCAGCGCGATCACCTGATCTTACATTATTAGATTTCTTTTTATGGGGATATGTGAAGAGCCATATGTACAAAACTAAACCTTCTGATTTAAATGACTTAAAAGAACGAATAACGCTTGCGATTAGGTCGATCACGCCTGATATGTTAAATAATGTTAGAAGACAGTTTTATTTGAGATCAGGATGTTGCCAAGACGTTCGCGGAGAACATTTTGAACATCTACTTCATTAACATTCATAGTTTTTTTTCTTGTTCTACATTTTATTACGTTTTGCATTACATTTTAGTTTTTGATTGTATTGTAGCTAATTTCGGTAACAACATGATATTAATTTTTTTTATGTTAATTTTTGCATCAAATTTAAAAACAATAACATTTTTGAATAGAGAATGATATATCAAATGATATATCACAAGCCTATACTTCCCATTTAAAAAATTGGGGGTTGTACCTGTCATTCTAAGGGGGTTGAAGGTAGGGGTTGCACGTTAAAGAATGTCAAGTTATAATTTAAATTTGACGTGTTTCGGGATTTTTTATAAATATGTACAGTAACCGAAATAATGAATTTATTCCATTTGGCTTTTACACACTGTATATTGGTCTATAAGCTATTCATTTTAAATTTTTTAAAACATTAACATTTAAATTTCAAAACTGTCAAATATTATAAATTATACAGTGCTACCAACATACATTTTAAAATCAAAATTCTCGTAATTTATATACAAATAATAAATTTATTTAAAAAGTTATAAAATGGCAAAATATAAAAAACATTATGGGAGACATATTTGCCGAAAAATGCCGAACTGTACGTGTCTTATTAAACTTCGATTAGAAGCTTTTAATTTGCGTCCAACATTTTGTGGCTCTACAAAACTTTTCAGCTATTTCCATAAATAATTTCTTAGAAGAAAAATTATTATGAGCGTTTAATTGGAATCGTAATTTAAAGTAGTTTAAACTTATGAAGTAAGTTATAAGAAAAATGCACTAGTACTAAAGGGTAATGTATCATTTAACTACTTTTTTAAACCATACGAATTTTATTTATAATATTAATTTTGGGATATTTTTTTAAAACAAAAAAGCAATATTATTTTAGTGGTTTTTAGCAATAAACTAGTAGGTCTGAAATGTGGCTGATATCAAATATATCAATAAAATACCATTTTAAATCACAGGAATTTCATGGTAAATTATAATAAAACGCGCAACTAGTTTCGGTCTTAGACCATCATCACTCTAAAATTACAAAGATATCGGAAGAATACTAAATAACAATCAATATACAGTTAAAGGGCAAAACAGAATAAGGGGTCTATTCTGTAACTATTCCGTTAAATTTTAAAGGCCGTTAAAAATATATATTTTAAATGTCCGCTAAATAATAATATCGAAATAGATATTCCGTAGGCACAGTTTTTAGAGGATACCGTTAAAAATAGTATAGGTACAACATTTGGCAGCATTGATATAAGTTAGCTTTGTTAATCAAAGAAAGCAAAAAAGAAGAAATTCCAACCTATAATAGTGAAATATAGTATAATTTGTGGTTTATTTTAATAATTTTGTGTTCAAACAATTAATTGAATTTGTCCATAGTTAAAAGAATGACAAGGTAACAAAAAGAACATTTTATAAGTTTCCTTATAGAAAAGAAAATTTTGATGGGCAGCAACATAAAACCTATGGATTTATTTAAATTAAATGATCTGTTCCTGGATGCCCCCCTACGGAATGCCCTTGCTCCGTGATAGGTTCACATCCCGGGAAGTGTGAATTTAGAAGAAGACCTAAAATGTCTTGGTCGGTCTTTGTGTATTCCCCTTTTTCATTCTTCAGAGATCCTACCCTACCCACGGCATCCCTCTAGAGAGTTTTTCTCAGCTTGGAGCATTCCGGAAGACTGTCAATATCCTCACAGAATTTTCTCCAAGACTTTTCATTGCCTTTGCGAATCGCATAGCCATATTCTCTCCCCTTAGCCTAATAGGCTTCCCAGCCATTTGTTCTCTTGGCCAGGTTGAAGAGTTTTCTCACTTCTGTCCTGAGACTCGAGAGGTCTTTGGTCCACCATGCAGTGTCCCTAACAGCCCTCTTCTTTTTCTCTGGACAGTTTCTGTTATAGGCCTGCATAAGAATCCCAGTCAGTTGTTCTGAGAGGAAGTCTATTTCAGCCACATTCTTTGGAGTTGGGGGGCATTCGCTTAGTGCCTGTTCAAGGTGCTCCCTAAAGGAGTTAGCGGTTACAGATAATGTCTAGCAGGTTCGACAGCACAGTGGAGGATACTTTAGAAACTTTTTCCTTCAATTTGCGAACAAAAAAGCATGTTTAACTCACTTAGCTGAAAAGAGAAACGAAAATATGTCATAGATTGTTCAACATGTAGATCAATATTGTGTAAAACATTTTTTTTACGTATATATCATAAATATTATTTAAATTAGTTAATTTTCTTCTTTCAAAATCTTTCTGACTTTGCATAACATAGAAAAAAACGAAATTAATAAGTAATTAACAAAAATGAGGGTGTTCTTGAGAACTGAAATGTTTCATTGACTTCACTAGATCTTATTGGAAATAAAGCTCTTTCAATAAAGAAGCTTATCTATTCCTTAATGTATATCTTAGTCATATTTTAATAAAATTGAGTATCATGATGTATTTCTTTTCCCTTTGTGCGAATTTTATTGTCTTAAAAATGATATATTACTATATTCGAAACAAAGTTCGTAGATTTCTTAATGGTTAATGGACAAAGAAAAAGTTTTCAGTTCAAGTAAACAGAATGTTTTTTTTAGTTATTTGAAATTTCTATTTGAGGTAAAGTTCGAATTTCTCGTTTTTAAACACGTGAAATTACGGTCTTTTGTATGGATCGACACTATTGTACTCGAAGCTATACATTCATTGAACTTAATTGTTATGAGAGTACAGCGCTTATATTGGAACCATTTTTGAAACAAATTTCTTTCTTTGTTATTATATGGAATCGTTAGTATTTATCGTGGAATGCTTTTATACATTTTAGTTTTCACAAAAAACATATTCAATGAATAATATCCCTATACAATAGCAAATTTTATCCAGCCAACGTAGCTATTTACAAAATTATTTTTAAGAATATTATAAAATAAAATATTACATGCAACTATACCTTGACGTGGGACCGTTTTAATGAATATTTTTGGCTATACCGGTAGTAGCTTGCTACTAGTAGGATCTCCCATGCCAGACAGGTTAAAGAGAAGAAGTCAGACTAAAGGAGTATGGAAACCCAAGCTACGGTGGATGATGTCGTGCCAATGGCTAAATGGTACAGGGTTATAAATATGTGTATCGCAAACATTTCTTTGGGGCACCAGGCGTCATCCCATATTATAAAATTCCTTACTGTAGCATGCGGATTTCTAATGCAGTTAACCTATGAGCCATAAGAAGAATAAAAAACAAAACAAACCGCCCATCCGTAAAGGGAGGCAAAGCAAGATATCAGCGTCGGCCGAAAAGTCCACCCGAGAAAAAAGGCTTCCATCTGCCTCATCTGCCCAGGGGTTCAGTAGACCGATCTACTGCAATTTAAGAATACAAAACAATCAAATAATGCTTATCATTTTTCTAATAATTTCATTTAAATTAGGAGGTTTTATTATACGACAAATAATGGTTATTTATTAATTGAAAGCCGAGTAGATCTGTGTTGTAGGATGAATACGGAAAACTCATCTGACAGACTGTTTTGTCACGTTGGTCTTTAGCTGTCAGAGCTTCCACAGAAATTTATGGATTTATTTATTTAAATTACCTGTATTAAAGATTTATTCTATCTGAAGTATCGCCCAGATGAAGAAAGGTGCTACCCTACTAGAAAAGAAAGCTTGAAATCAATGAAAATTAGGCTTTCCTCAAAATCATGCAAGTTATAAAGTTTTTATTGACGTGAAAACCCAATAAAATTTTAAAGAATTAATAATAGGTACAAATAGGTAAAATAAAATTTATTTTACTAACCCTTACTATGTGAAAGTTGTAACATGTCTATCGTCATGTCACCTTGCACTATTACCGACCGTAAACGATACCGCTATTATTACCGTTAAAACCGACCCCGATTCACTGTTAATGCTACTGTACACAAGACACCCCTTTTAGACGCTAACTATTTATATGTTTGATCGAGGCCAACCAAAGAACGCGTCCCTCGCTTGCAATTGAATAACGAACGCATTTCTTCTGACAAATGACACAAAACACAATTTCCGTCTTGAGCTAGACTATTTAATGAATTGCCAAGCAATTTTATATCCTTTTCAACTGATACTCTCGTCTGAAGAGTTTGAACAAACCCTCAAGTACTCATCTTGTGAAATTGGTTGTTGAAAGATACAAACCTCTAAGTTGGAGCCTGACATCTCTAAGTTGGAGTCGAGTTACACTCAAGATACCCCTAAATTTAGAGCCCAGTTACCGCTTATGTGTAGACAGTCCTTTAAACCACTTCTGAACTAAGAATACTATTACATCTTGAGCAGCCATAACCACTACAGAAACTTTCATATCTCCACAAAGAAGCTGAAGCCGCCCTTATAGACAGCACAGAAACCTAAAGTTAAGTCCACTTTTTACAACTCCAGTTCATTGTCAGCAAATACTTACAGTTTCAATAAATAAACAATAGTTTTAAAAACCGTTTCATTTATATACCTTAGACTATAAGTCTTAAGGGTGTAGCGTGGTCGGTCTTTATTTCAAGTAGCTTCTTTATTTGTTTAATTAAAGTAATTACAAGGTGTTTCTATCTTTCTCACCTTAGTTTTTATGTAGTTCGTTTTCTTAATCGATAGTGTTCAAAAGATAGTGGCACCCTTTTTACTTACACATCACAATCCTTCCTATAGTGAGCATTAACTTGGAGTCGAACCACCCCCTGGAGAGGATCTCTTAGCCGGGATATCTCTTGGAGAGTAATTTAGTTACAAAGTCCATCTTATTAAGAACAGTAAACAACTAAACGGTTGAATGAAACTTGCACTATTTATTCAAAAATACATTTTAAATTCAATGACAGCTGTTTCGCTAAAAACTAGCATCGTCAAATAGACATATTGAAAACATATTTTGTTTATTTTTAGCTAGATACCTGATGTTGATTAAGTAGTTAAGGCTAGACCAAGTATGGAAGTAATAAGACATAAGAATATTAAAGCCTAGATGTTATGAGCCCTAAGGGATAATCCTGGATGTATTTCCCTCTAAGATCAATATAACTGTGCAATGATATAGTTTTTTTTTTTCGGTTTTTCTATAAATAAATAGATTCTATAGATCGGTATCAAAATAAACGTTTGCTAGCTACTAATGCTTTGAATTCAATTTACAATACTTATCCCAAAAAGTCATAAAAAGGATTATAATATGTTTTAAATACATTTTCTAAACAATTTCATACTTAGAACTTTTAGATTTTTCTGTTGAGCATTGTTCGTTCATTTTATTCCATTTATTTTTACTTAAAATTCCAGTTTGGTTAAGAACAGATTTTAAAACCAAATTCAGATCCGTTAAAGTTCCAACTTATAAGCAATTTTTTACAGGATCATTGCAAGGCACTTGAATCGGTACAGTTTTTGTCCCCAGCTAAATTAAAAGTTTCTTCCACACTTAATAGTCAGGCGCAAAAACAAAAAATCCACTTTCTTTGTTACACTAAATAATTCTTTAAGTGCACAAAGTTCTAGTTCTAGTGATTCTAAATTTAATTGCATATTATGCAAGCAATCTCACGCACTCGCAAAATGTCCTTCTTTTATTTATTTTATTTATAATAAAAAATGTTAAACACGAACTACATTAACTACATAAAAGGCTATAAAATAAAATGGTAGTGTTATAAATAAGAAGAGTGCAACACAAATTATAATTATTATATCATAAATAACACACATACATCTTGTTGCTTACGAAGTTTATTACCCAACCATTTTAATTCTCTTCGTTTTAATCCACTGTATAAATCTTAATCATAAAAAAAACTTTAATTTTGTGAGTAGTTATTGTGGTTGTTTTAGGTTCTATGTACATACTTGAAATAAATATTTATGTTACCAGTTCCATAAGTACACTTTTACAGGACAAGTAAGTAAAAGTTTACCGAACGTATGAAGTACAACATTTTACCTAATTAAGAATAATAAAAAACTCTTCGTTTCAACGTAACTTCCAAGTTTATTTGAAAAATTTTAAATCACAATGACGGCCGTTTCGCTAAGAAGCATCGTCAGATTTTATGTATTTTGTTCCCAGGGTAATTAACTGGTTACCTGAAACGTATAGAATGTATATAAATACAACTAACTCATTTGATCTCATAAAATCAATTTAAAAAAAATTTATTGCAACTATAGAAACAGAATCTTTAAATGAAGTATTTTCTGTGTGATTTGATGTTTTGTTGAATGCTGTTGTTCTTTGATTTTTTTTTCTTTTTTGTTAGGATTTATATTATTATAGACTTTTACAGTTTGTAGATGAGAGAAATCCCTGAGCACAACCTCTGGTTCTTCAGGGAATTTTTTCTTGTTTGTTGGCTGACTAGTCTTATGATATATTTGCTTTCTATTTTGTAGTGTAACATATTTTAAATTCATTATTATTGTAGCGATATAAAATTGAACATCTATACTTTAAGGTATTCCAAAGATTCTTGATTTTATTTTAGGAGCTAAAATATTGCTAAGAGAAAACCCTGAGCACAACCTCTGGTTCTTCAGGGAATTTCTTCTAGTTTATTTACTAATTAGGTTATCATCATATTTAATTTAAGCGCAACTACCTACTATGTACTGAAATATATTTTATGTAATTTTATATAATGTTTGGATGGTAAATAAACATTATTATTAATCAAATTATGGTATATAATAAAATTAGATAAAATATTATTAGATTTTTTTAAACAAATTAATATATTTTTTAAAACCTATATTAAATGATAGTATGTGAATGACAAGAAAAAACCATAATTAAGTGAAATAACAGATTTCTATTTTAGTAAAGTTTTTTTATAAAATCTCTATAGTAATATTTAAAATACTATTATGTTTAAAATATAACTTAAAGTTATATCTTTTTCCTCAAATACAATTATTATGTTTTATATAAGTTCAAAAATATATATATTTTAGCTTACTTTATGTAATTTATTTGGTAATATAATATATTTCGTCATTAAATTTCTTAAAATTTGTAAGAAGGTGAGTATCTATATTGCAGTTAATTATGAACAGTATTAAACGATGAACTGTAAAAAAACAAACTGAATGAATTTGTTTAGTAATAGAATCAATTATATACAGGGTGGTTCAGAATTGTGTACATTAATTTTCAGAGGTCATAGTACGTCAAAAAAGGGTACTTCTTTATGTAGACTTTTTTATCAAACCGAATAATAAGGGAGATACAACCCTTTAAAGGGGCGAATTGAAATTCTTATTTCTTCTAATATCTTCCAAACGGCTGTGATTACGGAGTTCATATTTCGAAAGAGATTATAAGACATCAGGATAATTGATTTCATGTCACCACCTACCACATCCCATATGAATACAGGGTAGTTTTGGAGGGTAAGTGAGGGTTATTGTGTCACATTTTTTTTTAATTTTTAATTATTTAAAAACATTTTTTTTTACGTAAAAAAGGTGCTCTTGTAATAATTCGAATTCTAAAGGCTACTTGATGCATATGCAGAAATGTAACGTTTACAGTAAAATATCTATATAGTTTAAATAAATCGAAAACATTGATATCTATCGAATTATTACAAGAGCACCTTTTTTGCGTAGAAAAGTGTAAGGAAAGAATTGTTAATTTTTTTTCATCCGTATCCGGTATCCGGAAACTTTTTTTCAATATCCGACCCAACTCTGGTTAGTGCAATAAATTTCATTAATTAATTATTTGTTAGTAATGCCGAAATCTTATTTTATTTTATTTTTTTTATATTGATATTTTAAATCCTAAAAACAATTAATTTGTTACGCCTATGACACAACAATATCACAACAAACTTCCAAAGTATATCAATCCAAATAGAATATTTAATAAAAAATATACAGGTATTTTTCATCTGTTTATGGTCTCAAGGTCAATTGTATGTGTATGTCGTGAAAATATTCAAATATTTACGAAGCAAAATTCATATTTTCACCTCTGTCTTAGATAAAGAAAGTCAACAAGCTCTAAAAATATTCAAATTTATAATAACAATACTAATTTGAAACCACTATCGCCATCTACTCTACATTCTTTTAATTTAAAAATAACCAGATTTTTCACTAAATTCAGGCAGTCTTACCAAATTAGAAACGCCCCTCTTAATTAAATTGAAATTGTATCTCCTAACCATTTTATAACTATTCTGGTTTGTGTTTTCTTGGTTTATTGGTTATACTAAAATAAAAAGGTCGTATAGAGAAACAAACATAATACTTTCTGGATATAATTTAAAATAAACCCCAATAAATAATATAAAACATATAAAAATGTAGTGACTTTATTTTTAATTCATTAAAAATCAGCTGAATTTAATTTGATTTTTAACAATGTGACCAATTTTAAGAATTTTTATTTGGGGTTTCACGAGTCGACATCAAAAAATAAATTTCAGAAGGCTCAAAAAGAAATCAAACATTCTTAAATATTGTCAATCAATACATAAAGAGTAAAAATATTATTAAAATGCTTTTAACGTTTTTTTGTCAAAGGAATACCAATTCAAATTATTGAGAAAGGCGATAAAAAATCATAAAGACTTCCAACAGCTAATTTCGTTTTAGTAGAGCTGACAAAAACATTTACGCCGGTCTTGCCATTTAATGACAGGGAACTGAATTGTTTGCTTTTCTCTCACAATTGTGCGTTAAAAAAATCTCGTAATAACCAGGATTATTATGGCTCACAAATGTGTAACAAAGGAAATATAATTCATTTCATTTAAAGAATATTTAAATGAATGTAGCACTTTTCGCTCCAAAGTCGTCATATTTGGAACATAATTAGTTTTTAAATGGTGTTTGGAATGGCAAATTCATTTCCGGGAACATTCATCATTTTACTTATTTTTCGTGTTGACTTTATGGTTGCCAATTTTTACTCGTGATTCACAAAACCAATTTTAACAACTTTATAACTTAGTTGGTAAAATTCGTTAATGATAAATAATATTCAAAATCA
Organism: Ophraella communa; assembly: GCA_035357415.1. Lineage (NCBI taxonomy): Eukaryota > Metazoa > Arthropoda > Insecta > Coleoptera > Chrysomelidae > Ophraella > Ophraella communa. The sequence goes on from CM068994.1 coordinate 3,057,806, forward strand.
ATTATGGTCATTTTTTAAAGCAGAAATATACTAAGAACAATATATAACTAAACGTTTAAACAAATATTCCCGTTTATTTAAAAAAAAGGAGCTTTTATAAAATCAATGACAGCTGTTTCGATAGAACGATCAGATTGACATATTAAAGTTACATTTGGTCTTAACAAGTTATCTTAACACTACTAAATCAATATAAAAATTTTAAGAATGCCAATTTTTTAAAATAAAAGTGAAAGTTTTCATAGTTTCGTTGTTTATTGTTCTTAGTAAGATGTACTTTCACAGAGATAGGGAAGTGCAATAAATTTGATTATATTTATATTTATTGAATTTAAAAGTTTTGATATAAAAAAAATATAATTTCATTTAAGCATAATAAAATAATGTAGCAAATGTGTGGTTTTGTGCTTTGCCATAAAATTATCAATTATTTATACCGATCTAAATCATAAAAAGTTTAAGTGAAAGTAAAAGCAAAACAAATTACCCATACACTTTTAGTGGATTCCTGTTTCTGATAATTTACATTGACAATTTCTTCTGAAAACGTACCATACACACAAATAAATTTAAACAATACAATATTTAAAATTGGTTTGCAAAAAATAGTAGTTCAATATAGAGGCCAAAAATTGTTTCTACAATAATGAATTTTAAATAATTGTTTACGTACTTAAAGAATCCAGTGACGTCAAATATTAAAATTTCGACTTTTTACGACTGATTTCAACAAAATTTTAAATTTTATTGTTCCGAAAGATGTTCACTGTTTGATGAGGTTTTTTAACTGAGACTGAGCTTCATAAATCCGTCTCTCATATAGTTTTTTCTTAGTTGCTGTATCTATGCTTTAAAACAAGTACCATGTAAATTTTATTATTAAATTTTTATATTTAAAATACAAATTTCTCTTTTATTCTAATAATTTTGAATAAATTTTTCCCCTGTATAATAAAAAATAATCATTTAACTTTATTCTAAAACCCTTATTATTACCGAAAAATTCCTCTGAAAATAGTCGGGAAAAACACTTCTTTCAGTCAATTCTTAAATTTTTTGACAATTAAAAAAATGAATTTTGAACAATTCCCTTAATTTCCTGACGAGAAATCTTTCTATAATCTTCACAATTTTGAGTTTGACATATAGTTGGTAGAGATTCTAATTTTACTTTTAAAATCGAATTTCTTAATTATTTTATAATTTATCTGTTATATTCTAAATCCATACCTAAATATTATAATTATGGTTATTTTTGAAAATTTTGATTTTATATTTACAAAATTATAGATTTTTGGTTTTAATGCTACTTTTACACAATTTTTCTAGCATTTCTTGTTTCATATCAAAATAATTTATACCTAAGAAGGTATATAGGTATTTGAAATACCTAATTACTATTAATCAATATTATTTAACATCTACCGTTCTTCTAAGTATAACTAATTACTCAATTTAAAATAGTATCTACATTCTTACCTATATATAGGTAAAACTCCTAGACGAGGGAACCGGGATAGGAGTTTTTGGACCGAGAGCCAAATACTCAGAAAGCTTGGGCACATACCCGATCATTTTTCAAGCAGAAGTCCGCGCCATCGAAAGATGTGTGGAATTCAATATTGGAAGGACTACCGCAGACAAGAGATTGTGATCATGTCGGATAGTCAAGCAGCAATCAAGGCGCTGAGCTCAAATATAATCAGTTCCAAGATGGTTTGGGAATGCCTATGCATGGGTCCCGGGACCCATAGGAATAAAGGGGAATTAAACAGCAGATAAGCTGGCAAAAAAAAGGGGCTGAAACCCCACATTTGGGACCAGAACCATCTTGTGGGATCAGCAGTAGAGTAATCTTAGGAAAACTAAGGGAAGAAATGAAGAAAGAAAAATCCAAGTACTGGAATCAGCTGGAAGGACTAAGGCAATCTAAGATACTACTGGGGAACTATGACCAGAAGAGATCTCTAAGCTGCCTCAACCTTAGTAAAAAAAGGCTCCGAATTCTAACGGGAATATTAACCGGGCATTGCCGGTTAAGAAGCCACATGAAGAAACTAGGGTTAGCAGATGAAGTAAAGTGCAGATTCTGTGAGGAAGAGGATGAAACCTCAATACACATACTCGCACAATGCCCTGCCTTGCAGAATTCTAGGGCTAGATACCTAGGAGCACATGAAATAGAAGAGGGGGATCTACCTGATTTGAAGCCCGACGATGTCCTAAACTTCCTCAGGAAAATAGGACTCGAAGAGCTGCTATAGGTCTGAGAGAATATCAGAACATGGCAAGTAAGGGGGGACACAATAGATCCTATGGGTCGCAGTGTTATTATCACCCCTGACACATACATACATACATACATACATACCTATATTTTAGGATCTCCATGCGTAATTAAACTGAAAAGATGAATCCTAATTACTCTTTTATTATTTCATTTTATCTCAAGCAATTAAGTTTGAGTTAAAGCAAAATTAGTGTTAACAACTTGGTAAATATAACATAAAAACTATTTTAACTTTAATTTGTAATGGACTGGGAAAGTAGTGACGTAAGAATCAAACCAAAAAATTCCAAACAAATTTTTTTATGGTATGTTTTATAGGTGTTATTGACCATTTTATTGTATTCTCTTGATTTTTCGGAATTAATTACTGTTTTTTCATTGGTAAGTGTTCATTCATATGTTTTACATATCACTAAAGTAGATGCATAAAAATTTCCGTAAAAATATTATAACCTAACCTTCAAAGCGGTTCATTTTAATAAATTTTAAGAACACCTAAACACCTAAAAAATGGTACTTTAAATATTGAATTTTGGAAAGATTTGATTATAAGTATTTTATTATGAAACTTGCGTTATATTTTAAAGTATAATAATAACAAAATAACTGAAACAAAAGTTATTTCTGGAGATTTATAACGTTGCCGTTTAAAATCATTTCATTGAAATTTCCCAGTTCAACAGCAAAGAACACAAATTTTTACTTCACACTTTCCCAGTCCATTTAAAAATTTTTTTTGACATATGTCAATCTGACAACGCTAGTTATTAGTGAAACAGCTGTAATTGCATTTTAAAACGTATTTTTCGAAGTTTAGTTCAACCGTTCAGTTATTTATTGTTCTTAGTAAGATGGACTTCCACAAAGTAAAGGTTACCACAATCAATATTAAAATACTTTAAAAATATTTTGAAAAATATACTTCTTATATTATTTATTAGAATATTTTTAAAATATTTTAAAATAATTATTTTAAATTAACCAATAAAATTAAAATAAAATTATTTAGTTAGTACTCAGGTCAGGAGCAGTGCTGTAAACACGTTTTTAAAAAACCCTTAGAGTCGGCTATCTAAAAACTTCTTTTTAATCTTTGGTATATATGCTCCAAGCTTGTATATTTGTATCATGCTGTGATAGCTTAGAACAAAAAGATACAGGAAGGAGTATATGCAAAATGACCTTGACTCCAGAAAGGAGCTTGCATATGGCGGCAAATTGTCAATTTTAATTTCCGTTTCCATTAAGGTACCGAAAAAAAAAATTATATCAAGGTTTTTATTTTTAATAAATTCCAACTAATCAAGGGTAAATTATTTAGTATTATTAAGAACCGTATGATATGCCTATGCGCTCATTTTTGACATTTATATGCAAATATTGCTTTGACAGTATATTGTAAACCTACGAATAAAGAATAGAAAGGAAGGAACGTTGTCATATTTTAATCTAGCAAATAATCACGACGCAAGTCGGCCATATTGAAGAACCAAATATGACTCATTCGAATCGTGACATTTGACATGTATAGTTTTTTCATGCTGTTTTATATATTATTTTCTGATTTAAGTAGTTAACCCAACTCTTGAATGGGAATTACTTGTCATCTGTAGGGTTCTATTTATCTGAATTATTAAAAATTAACAAAATATTTTAATGACAACCACATTGTTATCATAGACGTTCCTTAATTTTTTATATAGACCAACTATTTATAATTACCTACTTAGAAGTTTTTAAATCTAAATATATATTCCTACAACTTTATGACAATGTATATTACTGTACAGATAATTACAAGCGGAAAACAGTTATTTTTTTTAATAATTAATACGAGACATAAGTTTATAATACCATGTGTGTGACACCACTGGTAACCGGAAACTTCAAGTCAGCCATATGCAAGAACCATTGCGGACATCGTCAAATCGTATTATACTCCTTCCTTTTTATTATTTATTCGTAGTTGTAAATATACTACAGTCGACAGAAGCAAACATGGTCCGCGGAAAATATGCCAACTAATTTCAAGGTTATCACAATCAGCCAATCACGAGCCAATGTTAACGATAATATCAATTTTAGTGGCTGCATAAGTGAGATAAAAATACAACTACAGCGACAAGGAAACGCCCACCCAGGGTTCATGTTTGCTTCTGTCAACTTTAGAAGCTACAAGATGGCCAACTTCCGTTGCAAATTTTCCTTAAAGTTAATATATGACAGACTCCTTCCTGTTTCTTTTTGTTCTAACGTATTGTTAAGTTTTGTTGTTGCCATGACAAAAACCTATTACATAAAAAAGTGTATAGATTAAAAATTGTCATATTAATTGTCAATAAGATATTTGAAAACATATTTCAATACTTTCCAAATCATGTTAACTAATGCGGAGTCGCTAGAGACTTTTAAGTATATGCACGAAGAGTGTCAGATATCAGTACCGGAAAATGAAAAAATTGTAAAGCAGATTATAGACTCCGGTTTATTTATACATACCCGTAGATGGATACGTAATAAACTAACCATTAGTATTGTCCATCCCAAAACGTCCATTTACTACAAATCAACTTCAGCAAGAAAAAGAGAAGAGAACAGGCATTTATTTAATTATTACAATTCAATTCATCCCTTCAGTACGTTTACGTTAATGTGGGATAGCCTTATATTTTTTGTGTACATTTACATGTTGCTAATTTATTCTTTAGACGATCTTTTTATGTTTACAACTGAATATATGTTTTGTATTAACCTCCTGAAATTTTTTGGTGATTTATTTTTTATGGCCGACATAATCCATTGGTTTTTTAGAGGTTATTATGACCCCGAAAGCAGTAGATCAGTTCTTTCTTCCCAAAAAATAGTAAAAAAATATTTAAAGACATTTTTCATTATTGATATAATTGCAGTTTTTCCATCATTATGCTTACCTTGCAAATGGCTTCAGAATGGTGATAAAAATTCAAGTATTTTCGTTATGTTGGTTCGTTTTGCTGGTATAATCAGACTCTTGAGAGTTGGCCGTTGGCTAGACACTTTCGATTTAATGTGTAGATATAAAAATTTGTCCACTTATATTTACAAGACTTTTAAAGTCATTTTACTGTATTGTGTAACCATATGCTTTTTATACTTCTTCTTTTTTCTGACACGCGCTAACGTAAGAAATTTACAAGGACTACCTTTAGATTCTCTTGAGCATCGCTATTTATCAGCAACTTTAATTTTGATGTTGGTTTCTCATGGAAAATTATCGAGTAATTTTTACATCTTATGTGGAATATCGTTTTTTCTGTGTGCCGGCTTTGTCTTATATTTATATTTATTTACTCAACTTCTTCAAACATGGAATACTTTTATTTATGCAAAAACAACTACCAACATTATAATTCAACAGTTTTGGCAGTACATGAAATATAAAGGATTGCCGATGCAAATTAGAAAAAAAATGCTAACATTTTTTGAGTTTAGATTTCAGAAGGAGTTTTATAATGAAAAACGTATTAAATTTTTTATTTCAGAAGTACTCAGAAATAAAATTTTAATGAATATACTGAGGAATCGAATAACAAATACATTTATAATTTCTCTATTACCCGATTACGTATTGTATAGATTGGTTACTAAAGTGAAGACGGAAATATATTTGGAAGACGACGTAATTGTTGAAAAAGGTGAAATAAATAATTTTATTTACTTTATCCATAACGGAACTGTGGCTGTTTATAATTCAGTCGGTTTGGAAATGTGTCATCTGGAAGACGGTGATTCCTTTGGAGAATTATGCTTGTTACTGGAAAAAAGAGCAATTGTGACTATCATTGCAACTGCTCCATCGGAAATTTTTCAAATAAAAAAACAGGATTTTTTGGAAGTTTTAAATGACTTTCCTGAAACGAAAGACGCTATATTGATGGAATGCCATAGAAGATTTCTTCGCGTCAGAAAGAGTTATTTCTAAAATTTTATATTTTACCATTGTTTTCAAATTTGTATTATGTATGTATAGCTTTAATATATTTTTTTACACGAAAGATTATGTATTCTATATAAATATGTATTCAACTATGTTTTTTGGTGAAAAATAATAATTATTGTCTTCTTATGTAATTGTTAATAAAAAAATTTATATGTTATACATTTTTTGGAGAACCATTCTAATATATTAGAACCCAATGACTTGTAAGTAGAATAATTTAAAAAAATATTTCTAAATGGAGAAAATAATCTATTTCTTCAATGTGAGTTCTGTTAAAAAGAGGAAGAATAAGTCAATGTCACAGATTTATTACGCCACATTATTGTGACGTCACTGTCACCATTGCTTGACGTAAGTTATAATATAATGGGTGTGTTCGGAAAGCACGCTATTTGCCCCATTTGGCGCTATCTAATACTATTCCTCGTTTGCGTTATATGGCTCTTGGCGCTACATAGCTCGAAAGCGTGCTCCCCGAACACACCCTTAGTATTTATAAGGTTTTAAACAGAATCTAAAAATTAGTTAAATACAAACACCCTATTCTTCTTGCCATTTATGGAAAACAAATGATGTTTGAAGAGAACAGTGATGAGGAACATCAAATTGTATAATTTTCTTTCTTCGGCCACATATAGTGATATTTTAGGCATTTTAAAACTTAAATTAATAATTGCAATTAATTGACAAATAAACAATAAGGAAGAAAAAAAAATGAACTTTTTTGTTTTGGTTTATAACCATAGAACACCTGAATACCAATGACGTGTTACTTGAAAATTTGTTAAAAATAATGAAAAACTCTTCGTTTTAATAAAAAATTCCAATATTTATTTAAAAAATTACTTTCTTAACTTTAATGACAGCCGTTTCGAACGGTAAAATGTCAACGAAATGATTCCAAACCTAACCTAACCTAACCTAACCTAACCTAACCTAACCTAACCTAACCTAACCTAACCTAACCTAACCTAACCTATTATAAATCTTCAAAAGTAACTGTTGTTTGAATAATTTAATTATTATTATTTACCTTAGAACAAAAAGAAACAGGAAGGAGTCTGTCATATATTAACTTTAAGAAAAATTTGCGACAGAAGTCGGCCATCTTGAAGCTCCTAGTATGACTCATTGCTTATGTTCATGGCTAGGAATCTTATATGTAAATAAAAGTTCATTGTTATTAGTTGAGGTTCCAGCCGCAAAAAACGCTGGTGTGCTTTCATATGTCGCATCTGTCAAAGAATTTTCGTGTTTTGTGAATTTTATTGCCATTTTGTGTTTATAGTATGTCAAGTTTGGTTGCCCTTTACAGTAATTTATAGGTTTGTTCCAACCAAGCAAAGAACCGTTCTAGAACGGTAATATTACCACGCACGAGACCAAATTAGTGCACTGCGCAACTCAGTACACCACTGCGCACAAAAATTACTATTTTAGAACGGTTCTTTGCTTGGTAGGAACAGACCTTATAATGTATAAGAAGTATTTGTTACAATTTGTGATTAATTAGAGATAAAAATTGGTTTTCAATGTTGTGTTCCTGGATGCAATAACTCCGATAAAACAGAATATCAAATGCATCGAATTCCTAAAGATGAACAAGTAAGTTGAATTAAAATATATAAAATAATAAAAGCCTTAAAATAATAACTTTTTAATATTTCACGGTTATTCAATTTTAATTTAAATTAACCGTGAAATTTAATTTTCTAAATAAACCTTGAAAGTTTTATTAAACACTTCTTTATTTAATGTTTGTGTTGTGTCTAAAATACTTTAACTGTGAGAACTTTGGGATTAATTAATAATTTTAAGAGAGAAACATCTTATAAATATTAATTCAACATTTAATTTCAGCTATGCAATCTATGGTTGTCAATACTTGGATTGTTAGATTTAAAAGAAAAACCATTATCTAGAATTCATGAATTACATACAGTTTGTCATGCACATGTAAATAATTTATTGAATGTAATAAATATTTCATAAAAATATATATTTGTGTATTATTGAAGAGACCTGGAGATTTTTCCCATCAAAATATTAATCAAAACCTATTAATATTTAAATACATTTAAGTTTCCCGCTTTATCTTATAGTTCTTGGTTCCAGACGCAAGGTGCCGCGAATATCGTTTTGGTGTCGAGGTTCTAATGGCAGTATTTGATCTATCTCAGTATATATATCTCTTATCTATGCTTATGTTTACAGTATACTGTCAAAGCAATATTTGCATATAAATGTCAAAAATGAGCGCATAGGCGTATCATTCGGTTCTTATAAATACTAAATTATTTAGAAAACTGATTGTATTCACACACTTGATTGGTTGAAATTTATTAAAAATAAAAACCTATAATTTTCATTTTTTTTTCGGTACGTCAATGAAAACGGAAATTAAAATTGACAATTGGCCGCCATATGCAAGCTCCTTTCTGGACTCAAGGTCGTTTCGCATATACTCCTTCCTGTATCTTTTTGTTCTAAGTTATTTACACATATAAAACACACCATCAACAAATGTTGTTGGGAATAGTTTGGTTTGACAGTTCGAAAAACATGGCGTCACTTACGTCACTACTTTCCAGACCAATTCAGATTAATCTATTTCGTCGATTATAAACCCTTGAGCAAAAAGATTGAGTCGGACTGATCCGACATCTAGATGTAATAAACGAACGATTTTGACAAGTGTGACTGTTCGGATGTAATTACCGAACGCAACTATTGCAATAAGATATTTTAGTGGTATCTATAGTTACCAATGTTTGTTAATCTACATGTAAATAATATTAAAAGATTGTCAAATATTTGAGAATTAAGAAATATACAAATAATAGAAAAAAAATGCATGCTGACCTAGACCAAATTCTTCTATATAAAAATGCACATGCAGTATGTAGCCTGGAAATGCAAGAGAATGAAGCTACAGTTAATAAGTTTATTGATTGTGGAATATTTATCGAATTTCGCAGATGGATAAGAAACCAATTTATTATTAGCAAACATCATCCCAGAACAATAATTTTTTATAAATCAACATCAGCACGAAAAAGAGAAGAAAGAAGACATCTAAACAACTATTATTATATAATACATCCTTTTAGTAATTTTAATCTATTTTGGGAGACTCTTATGTTTTTTGCATATATCTATATGCTCATAGTATATTCCTCAGACGACGTTTTTATGTTTACTAAAAGATATTTGTTTTACATAAATATCTGTAAGTTTGTTGGCGATTTGGTGTATTTGGCAGATATTTGTCACTTTTTCTTTACAGGATATTACGACAGTCACATCAGTAAAACAGTTTTAAGTCCAAGTTTAATAGCTAAATCTTATTTGCTGACTTACTTTGCAATTGACTTTCTAGCTGTTCTTCCATCCTTTCTCATACCATTTACTTGGGCACACTTACTAAACGAAACATCTCATCCGGTTTTCATGTATTTTAGATTTGCTGGTATTATAAGATTGTTAAGAATTAGTCGATGGTTAGACAGCTTGGAAATTATAAGTATTTATAAAAGTTACTCCACCTATATCTATAAAACACTAAAAATAATTTTTCTTTATTCAGTGATTCTTTGCGTACTATATTTTAGTATATTTATTTTTTATAGTAACATTGTAACAAAGCACGAGAAAAAAAAACTTAACATAAGGAATAGATACCTTACGGCAACTTTAATTCTAATGGTGGCATCACATGGAACAGACAAATTGGATTTTGAACTGATGTATTTAATTTTAGTGGCAATTTTTATGCTTACTGGATTCGTTTTGCATCTTTATTTATTCGCACAGCTCCTACAAGCCTGGAATACATTTATAAAAGCTAACACGGCTACTAGCAGTATTGTTCAACAAATCAGACGTTTTATGGAATACAAAGGTTTACCAATTCATTTAAGGCAAAACATTATTATCTTTTTCGACTTTAAATTTCAACATGATTTTTATCACGAAAGAAGAATTCATTACTTCATTACCGACATACTAAGACATCGTATCGTAATAGATTTAATTAAAAAGAATGTGAGTAGCAACAGTTTATTTTATCATTTACCTAATTATGTGATGTATAAACTTGCTGGAAAAATGAAAAATTATATTTACTTGGAAGATGACATTATAATGCGGTCCGGAGATATCAATGACTACATTTATTTTATTTTTCATGGAGCTGTTGCTGTATATAATTTGGTTGGCAAGGAAATTTGCCATTTAGAAGATGGAGATGTTTTTGGAGAATTGTGTTTATTGGTTGAAGAAAGAAAACTTGTGAGTATCGTAGCAGTGGATCCGACAGAAACGTATCAAGTTAAAAAATCTGACTTGATAGCTGTTCTACGCGAGTTTCCAGAAGTAAATCAAAACGCTATACGTAATTGTCGAGAGAGATTTATAAAATCCAAAACGGGCTACTTTTAGAAATCATTTAAATTAGATGTATTGTTTGTTTAAACTTGTTAATGTAATAACTATTTCGTTAATTGAAACAAAAATATTATGAAATAAATCCTTATTATTGGTGTAATTTTTTATTATAAAGACGGATACATTTTAGGTTTCTTTAACCACCTCCATTCAATCAAAATTGAAAGTATTTAAAAATATGTTTAAATAAAATATAATAAACATTAGAAAAAATATGCTCTAGAAAATCGGTACGTAGTGTCAGCACAAGGATGCCCACAAGGAGGTAGTTCATTGCCCCTTATGTGGCCACTTTTATTTGACGCTCTTTTCAATGCACTTACATTTTAGAGATCCTTCAAATGGCTCTAAACATAGTATACAGCTAGTGTAAGTTGAAATGTTATGAGCGGGATAACATCCAAATTAAACAAGGGAGTCTTCTAATATCTTTAATATCAAATCTTATCACAATAACAATACTAATTTTTCTACTTTACCATGACGTATCTGACTGCTTCCACCGCACTCTAAATATATAACATCCCTCCCTCTTAAATGGAATAATCCTCCAAATATTTTGGGGGTTTCCGTTCTCGAACCGGACGGTTCAATGGATCTTTAACCTTCTCACCTAATGCTACGGTTGGTTGAACTGTTGGTCTAGGTTGGACTTCAGGACTTAGCTCTTCATGTTCAGTAGACTTGCTGTTGTTACTGTTGCTCTCTAATGTCCTTCTTCTCAGTTGGTTAACATGACGGTGAATAGTTTGACCTTCAGGTGACTTAACCTTGTATGATACAAGGCCAGATAACGATTCTATCACGGCTGATGTCCATTTTGGCCCTGTAGCAAAATTACGAGCAAACACTGGTTCACCAGGTTCAAATATTCTGGGCATTCTAGAATTTTCACTCATCTTCTCTTGTTTGGTTTTCATCTCATTATGTTCGGATGCAACTTATCCAGAATGGTACCCAGCCTACGATTCGTGAGCAACTCTGCAGGACTTCTACCAGTTGTACAATGAGGTGTCGTGTGCTGATGAAGTAAGAATCTTACTAGGTTTGTGTGAATATCTCCTGAAGTTATTTTCTTAAGCGCTTCTTTGGTTGTTTGGACCATACGCTCTGCTTGTCCATTAGATGCTGGATTGTATGGAGCTATTCTTGGGTGTCTAATTGAATTACGCTTAACGAATGTTTGGAATTCTTTGGATACTAAACTTGGGGCATTATCAGATACAATAACAACACAAATACCATGTGTTGCAAAAAGTTCTCTCAAAATCTAAATGGTAGCTTGTGACGATGTAGATGGGACTCTTCGAACTTCTAACCATTTTGAGAAAGAATCTACTATAATGAGGAAAATGTGTTCATCTATCGGTCCAGCATGGTCGATGTGTATTCGGAACCATGTTGTGCCTGACCATTCCCAAGGGTGAACGGTACTCTTGCTCGGCATGTGTCTTGTCTGCTGGCAAATGTTGCACCGGGCCACGAAATTTTCAATGTCCGCATCTAGACCTGGCCACCAAACATAAGATCTTGCCAGAGCCTTCATCTTAACTATGCCTGGGTGAGCATTATGTAGAATATTAAGAATCTGTTCCCTCCCTCCTGGAGAAATTATTACCCTTGTGCCCTAGAGGAGACAGTCCTTGTATATCGAAATTTCAAGTCTGTGCTGCCAGAATGTCTTGCAATCTGGTGGAATTTGATGACTACTAGCTGGCCATGCTCTTAAAGACCTTTGCTAACGTAAGATCTTTTGTTGTTTGTTTAGCTATTTCTTGAGCAGTAAACAATGGTTCTGGAATGTTCTCTAACAAAAGAACATCCTTGGCTGGAGGAACTGTGGTTTCTGGAATTTCCAGGGAAAGTCTACTTAGTGCATCTGCATGTGGAATATTTTTCTCTGGAACATATACTAATTTATAATCATATGCATTAAGTATTAATTTCCATCGAAGCATGCGTGGCAATACTACTGGAATTTGCTTATTTGAAGCTAATAATCCTAATAATGGCTTGTGATCTGTACGAATTTCTATGAAACGGCCGTAAATATAATTGCGAAACTCTCTGTCTATCTGAGCAAAATTCCTCTTTGATGCTGAAAGAGTGCGGTTATGGTATGCTACCGGCACTTCCCTGCCATTGCTATTTCTTTGGCTCAACACTGCACGACTCCATATGGACTGTTAAGATTAGGTCTTTCTTTTCATCATAATGAGCTAGGCATCGATCGAACGACAGTAATTTTTTAAGCTCATTAAACGATTTATTTTCATATGGTCCCCATCTCCAAGTTTTGTCCTTGTGAAGCAATTGATGCAACTTTTCTGCTGTAGTGGCCTTGTCCTTCAAAAACTTATGATAGAAATTGATCATACCCAAAAATGCTTGCAATTCCGCTTTACAAGTGGGTGCTGGAGCCTTTTTAAATGCCTGTACTTTTTCTTCGGTTGGATGGATCCCATTAGATGAAATCCGAAAACCAAGAAATTCTAATTCTCTTGCAAATAACATAAATTTATTTTTGTTTAATCGCAGTCCATCTTCTTGGAATCTATCAAAACTGGAGCAGAGTTTCTCTTTAAGCTCAGTTTCCGAAGTTGCTACTACTAATATGTTATCATAGTATGGTAGAACACCTGGTATGCCTGCCAAACGGGTTTCAATAAACCTTTGAAAAATCTGAGGTGCTGTTGAAATTCCAAATTGCAGACGTTTTACTCTGAATGCACCCTTATGTGTTATAATAGTCTGGGCCTCTGCACTTTCACTGTCAACGCTCAGCTGTTGGTAGGCCTGGGATAAATCAAGTTTGGCAAAAACGCCACCACCATCCAATGTTGCCAACACATGGGACAGGATAAATGTCTTTTCGAACAGCTAGATTTAATGTCTGGCTATAATCTGCACATATTCTAACCTTATTGTTAGGTTTGATCACGGGAACAATCGGTGTGGACCATTTTGGATGACTAACTGGTTCTAAAATACCTTAAAGTTGTAACTCTTCCAGTTGTAGTTACATGGCAGGTTTTAATGCAAAAGGTACTTTACGTGCTTTCATTAAGATCGGTTGAAAATTAACGTCTATACCTAAACTTATGGGAGGTCCCTTAAAATGTCCTAACCCTTCTTCAAAAATTCCTGCATACTTTTGAACCAGATCAGAAAATGTCACATTTTGAGCACTCACTGCATTTGTGCTAACCATTGCAATTTGTAATGGATTAAACCAGTTTCTTCCAAGCAAATTTGCAGTATTTGCTTTTGCCACCACTAAAGAAAGAGTGGTCTCAATGGTGCCTAATTTCACATTTACATCACAAACTCCCAATGTTTCAATTTTCCTTTTTTGATAATCTCTCAATGTAAATGTATGAAACCAAATGAGCTCTTGCCAATAACCGTGTAAGCTGCTCCGCTGTCTATTTGTAGCTTTAACTGAGCACCCTCTATATGTACATCCACTGCAAAGTCACTTAAAGTTTTAGTTTCTTGAACTGAATAAATATTATAAGTCAGTTGACAATTGTCTTCTTTCTTCTTTTTCCTCTTCTTAGACAAACATGCTCTTTCTATGTGTCCTACCTTATTGCAGTACCTACAAGTCACCTCTTTGAAGTGACACTCATCTGGTGAATGTGGATTGTCACATCTAAAACATTTTTGCTTGTGAGGAGTATGCCTAATTGCATTAATTTGTGGAGGAACTTCTCTCAGTGTATTCACACTTTTAGCAGCTGTTTCAAAAGCTAGACCAATAGGCTCAGCTTTTGCAAAAGTAAGATCTTCTTCTGCAAGTAACCGATTAACATTGCTTGTGTGAATAACTTTAAAGGAGAGTCTTCGATGACTCATAAAACTGGCGTTAACTTTATACGAGTATCTAAGGTTGTTTAATTTCGGAAATAAATTATTATTTATTTATTATTTTTAGAAAATACACTTGGATAATGGTTATTCCCTAAAACGACATATTTACAAATTAGAAAGACTTTGGTTCCTAAACGAAACAATCTTTAAACCAATCGATAACCTGTAATAAAAGAAAATTAACTGAAACCACAATATCAAAATTATAATGTAACACATTTTCTATTATCAACACTAGCACAAAATAATCAAAATTGAGATAGAACTGTTATAGAACCTGAACAAGTAGTACAACCTTTACCATTTGTTGTAGAAGAACATAATGTACCCGGATCAAATTCGTTGTACCAGAATAAAGTTGCAATATCTAGAACATTATCACATCCTCAGTTAAGAAGATCTGAAAAAATTAGAAAATCATTTATCAGATTGCGTGATTTCAAAGTCTAGAACACAATTTTTTATTATTTTTGAGTTCTTAATAAGCATGGGAGATTATTATTTTATGTTTATTTATCAATGTCAAACATAGTTCAACAGTTGTCAATGTATAAAAAGAATTTTCATTTTATTCAAATCCTAAGAGATATTACATTAGGTGTAGTTACCCTAAAAAAAAAAATTGGTGTACCTTATTTGGATATTTAATTTGTCATGTTATTCTATTTTTTGATAAAAAAATTATATGCACATTAAATAAAAATTAAAAACAATCAATGCAATTGGTAGAATACAAAGATTAACTTCATTGTAATTAACTGTGTATTAAATTATGCTTTATTGACACATTTTAACTAACAATAACCAGATTTAACTAACTTTAATGTTAATATAATATTAAAAAAACTTCACAAAATAATTTTCTGGCTTTATAATATCTGGGAAGTTACCAGCTGAAAATACTAGTTGTCAACGGTTTTGTTATTTTAGTGGTTTGGCTTGATTATAATATTCAAATTATAATGCGAATTGCATTTTTCTCTGTTTAACTTTTGTTTACACGCTTACTTCCTTTCTGCAAACATTTTGATGATATACAATAAGCTATTATCTTGTTTGTGGTGTTGTGATAATTTAATTATTAAAACAACTTAATCCGTTATCAACACAGTTATATTTTTTATGAAATTTATGTTAAAAAGAAGTATAAGAATAAATAAACCATTATCTGCACTTTTAAAAACCGGTGATCGGAATCAACTATTTACAACAACAAAAAATATCAATAATTTCTTAATAAAATACAAGTATACCAGGTTTCTACGGGTTTTATCACAGACAGTGATTAAAGAAAGGAAAGATTGGAACAAATTGCAATAAATTTAATTTCCAATTCAACCTACATACCAAACTATTCTATTATTGTTTTTAATGGAATCAAAACAAACATAAAATATGGAATTTTTGATATCTGGCTAGAAACATGGATAAAAAATAGATCAAAACTAAACAATATAAAACCTGCTCACTAGTATCAGGCGGAAAAGCCACCTTCTGCGAGTAGGTCATACAATACACCTTTCACATCTACATTTAGGTTAGGTTAGGTTAACATGGTGGTTCGGGATGGAACCCACTTAGGCCAGAGGCCCGTTGTGATGCCGTATGGGGTAGTTGCCACCCCCACCACTAAGATAAGTTGTCAAAATAGGGCTGTCCCAGAGCAGAAAATCTTTGCCTGGATAGGGCAGGGCAGTGACAGAATAGGTGGACCATCGTCTCTTCCTCCTCTTCGTCTTGACAACTTCTGCAAAAGTCATTCCTTTGTGGAATTCCCATGCGTGCAGCATGGCATCCTCCAAACCAGTGTCCAGTGATGGCCGCAATCACGTTTCCGATGAATTTCCTGGAGAGAGATAGAATATCTTTGGTGCGTCGCAGGTTAAGCTTTGGCCATATCTGTCTTGGCGAGTTGCAAGAAGGTTCTTCCCGCTACCTCAGGTTGGTTTGGCGGAGTATTTCTTTCCGGAGGAGCAATCTTCGTTCAGCGATAGGTGCCCCTGGTCTTGTATTAACGGATATAGTCATGAGCGTCGTACCAGCTCTTGCTAACTCGTCCGCATTACGTCCGAGTACCCAGAAAACATTGACTCTTACTTTAGTCGCCAGCTCATCTACATTTAATTACCTATAAATATCAACCAAAATGTAACTATAACATTAAAGTATTAGTTAAACACATTTTATGTCTTTTAAAGCAAGAATAGCTAGTCAATTACGAATTTAAATTATAGAAGGTTTAACTATATAATATGCTAAATTTTCTCAAGGACCCTAAACTGTTACATAAAATTTAAATTAAAAAGCATTATCTATACTTCTTTTTAAATTTATTGTACTAACCCATACTATGTGAAAGTCCATTTTATTGAGAACAGCAAACAATTAAACCGTTGAATGAAACTTCCACTTACATTTCGTTTGTTTGTAGCTAGGTACCTAATATTAACCATTTAATAGAAGAATTAATAATGTGTCAATCTTTTTTTAACGTAATTGCCTTAAGAATCTTTTATCTTTTTCTTAAGACCTGCTACAAAATCAGAAAAGTGCAAGTACAATTTAACTAGGAATCTGGCAAAAAGACTACATTAAAATTCTATCTTACAGTTACGCTTTTTAGAAAAGTGTTTTCATGAACACTTAAATGTATATTTGTGCAACCCTGTTTGAAATATTAATAGTCAATTATTCAGATCATTTACTGCATCCATTGCCATCCACCTTCGGTATCCACAAAACTTAATTCTTCGGTTCCAAGAACAGGGATGTTAGTCCTGTTGGTTGAACCAGTTGATAATAGTCCTTTTTCCTTCACTTCAGTCCTTTCCAGTATTTCTTTTCCCAATCTTGTGAAGATATCCTGCTCTTGACCCATGCCCAGTAAGCACCTCTGTTAAGAAGTAGTTCACTTCACCGAATTTCCTAGTAATCATTTCTCTCCTACTTCCAATTACTCTTTTTAGTGCACCTTTATACTCCTTCCACCTTATTTCCATTTTATCCTCCATCCAATCCATAACTTCCTCTCTCATCGTGCCCTTTCACTCCTGGCTCTAGCCATCACATACAATGGGGTTGCATCTTGCCAGTACCGCTTCTGCTAACCCTCCCAGATTTTTATTTCTCCAACTGCCCTTCCTGGTATTTTCCACTATGCCCAATGCAGAAATGGAAGACTTCCCCCTCACAAACCCATGTTGTTTCGCCTAAAGCACCCATTTCTTTCCACTTCTTCCTCGATTCTTGTTTTTATGATCCCTTCCAAAACTTTACTTATCCCACACAACAGACTGATGGGCCTGTAGTCCCCTGTCCACTTCCCCTCTCTACGCGCCTTCATCACCAGTACCACTCTGGCTACTTTCCACGCTTCGGGAAACTCTTCCATTATCGTCCAACAATCTTTTTGTTAACTTCCCTGTCAAGCCATCTACTTCTGGGGCATCATTGATCATTGTCCCCCTCATTTTACCCCCTTCTACTGAAATCCTGCTCTACCCGAATTATATTATCCCATACTCCTTCTCCCACTACA
This sequence comes from Ophraella communa, assembly GCA_035357415.1. Classification (NCBI taxonomy): domain Eukaryota; kingdom Metazoa; phylum Arthropoda; class Insecta; order Coleoptera; family Chrysomelidae; genus Ophraella; species Ophraella communa. The sequence continues at coordinate 3,075,932 of CM068994.1, forward strand.
TATAGTTATTTAATAATTTCTTTCTTCCAATCTTCCTCGACCACAATATTTCTAGTTAATCCCCCCATTCTTTTTATTGCTATCTCATATGTCTTATCCCATGTAGTATTGTCCGATTCCCCCAGCAACATTTCCCACTTACCTCTTTTCGACCTTCTGCTCAAGCTCCTTCTTTTCAGCCTTGTATTTCTCCTTACCCTTACATTTACCTTTTATGCTTAACATCCTTCTTCGTTCTTTCTTGCACTCCTTCCACAACGTTTCTGATTGACTAAAACTGAATCCCTGTCCTCTGCTCAGACATTATACATAATTAATTATTCTAGATTCTCTGATTTTTGAAATTCACTCGAACATTCAGTAAACATACTTCTATTCCCTTTTTTTACATTACAAAAATATTGTATAAAACACCTCTTTCAGTGAGTATATTCCGATAGTTCCAATCTAAATTATACATAATTAATGATTAAGAAAAAATATACAATAATTGTTATATTATACTCTAAATATCTTCGATAGCTTTCCAAAATGATCTTCTATTACCTACCTTTTTATCAAAAACTATATTGACTTTTTAAAACCGTTTATTATTCATTTTTGACATTATTTAAAACTACCAAAAAAAAAACAAAATAAAACTGACAAAATCAATCATAATATAACAATAATGTTACAAGTAAATAAACTTTTAAACTGTGTTTTTTCTAACAATTAGGTTTATTCTTTATGTGTATTCTACAAAATTATTACTATTTAAAAATAATAAGTTATATTATAGCTATGTTAATTTATTTACAATAAACACTAATAATTATTATGATTACTTCGTTTGATAAACTTCAATCTAGTTTAAAACACAATATTATTTTAATAAAATTTATTTAATATTACTTACATGCCTACATAGCAATTTTAGCACCTTTATCATGGGTCCGGTTGCATAAATGCTTGTCAAAGCTCTGTTACTTAACAACGTGTTATGTTAAATTGGTTAAGCTTACATCCTCCTGAGATGCATGCGTCTATTTGAATTCTAAACAATTAATTATAATAATTATTATATATGATAATTTGTATATGTTTGAAATTTATACGAACTTCGTTACTTATGTTTTGTTACCGAATTAACTAGATCCTTGACATAATAATATTTAAAGAGATAATTTTAGTGATTTTAACTGGTTATTGGTTTTGATTTTATGAGTAATTGACAGTTAGCTCACAAAAATAACAGATTAACATAAAAACAAGAGAATTATTTATTTTATACATCGTTGCACATACACTTGTCAAAAGATAACAGGTTGTTAGCTAACAGAGCTTTATCAAGCGTTTATGCAACCGGACCTATATCTATCACAGAAAATAGCATAATAAAATATTACCGGTTACATAGTAACATTACTTAAATCATTACTTTAACATTTTTATTATAGTCGAAGTTTGTTTGAAATTAAAATTGATTTTTATGTATTATCTTTTATTGAAATTATAGTTACCGATTTTTTTCTAGTGGCCTTTTAATTTTTGTTTACATGTTGTCATTCTTTGCATAAACTATTAGACAATTTCCTTAATAAGCTAGTTACTATGTGTTTCAAAATATCTACTGAATTATTTCATATGCTTCTCGTATTTTTATATACAGGGTGTTTCTTAAGTAATCTAAAATATTATATGGGGCGCTTCGTTAATCAATTTTAAGACAAAAAGTTCATATAAACATGTGTGATAGGTGTTGTCGTTTATGAGATACAGGGTGTTGAATTTATTGTAATAAATCAGTTCTGATTGTACATGAAATTAATTTTTCCCGGTGACGCAACTGGTTTTTAGAATACGCAAAAACATGCTTATTCTAAGTGGCCTTTGAAATAATGTTGACAAGTGTCAAATTTGAAAACTAACGCAAAAATCGTACATTTTTATTTGATTGACTCTGTGTTTAGTTAATAACTATGCCAGTGTTTACTAATGTTGAAATGGCTAATATGCATTTTTTGTACGGATTAGCGAATGGTAATGCCTTAGAAGCTAGACGTACGTATGCCCAGCGTTATCCAAATAATCGTTTACCATGTTCAGATACGTTTACTAAGTTACATATTCGTTTACAAGAAACTGGAACTTTTGCTAAATCGAAGAATATTATTGGACGACCCAGAACTGTGAGAAATCCCCAATTGGAAAACCAGATTCTTCAAATTATTGACCAACATCCAGAAACGAGTACAAGAAAAGTTGCAGATGAAGTAAATCTTAGCAACAAAACTGTTTGGAATATTCTAAAAGATAATTTATTGTATCCATATCACGTTCAAAGTGTTCAACATTTGTTACCTACTGACTATCCATTACGCATACAGTATTGTCAATGGATTTTACGTGAAATCGTGAACAATCCGAATTTTGTGGCCAATATTCTATTTACGAATGAAGCCAACTTTTCTAGACATGGGATTATGAATTTTCATAATGACCACATATGGGCAGATGTAAATCCACATACCATAAGTGTAAAACGATTTCAACAAACATTTTCGGTCAATGTTTGGCTTGGCATCATCGATGATTATTTAATTGGACCATTTTTCCTTCCTGTACGGTTAACCGGTGAGACATACCAACATTTTCTATAAAATGAACTTCCACTTCTTTTGAAAGATGTACCTATTATTATTAGAAGGCGCATGTGGTTCATGCATGACGGAGCTCCTCCACATTTTTCAGTGATTGTACGCGAGTTTTTAAATAATGTTTTTCCAGGCCATTGGATCGGACGAGGATCTCCACACCCGTGGCCCCCTAGATCACCTGGACACAATCCTCTGGATTTTTGTGGGTGGGGATATTTGAAATCGCTTGTTTACACAACACTGATATTAAACGTACAAGATGTTCAAAATCGTATCATAGACGGCTGTAATGTTATTCGTAACAATCCTGGTATCTTCGAACGTATTCGACAATCCATTAGACATCGAGCGGATTCTTGCATTTTCGCTGGAGGTGGACATTTTGAACATTTGCTCTGAAATGTATTATTTTTTCTTTATGTTTAACACATGTTGCTTGTAATAAAATAATAAAAAAATATAAATCAGTACCGTCACCAAGAAAAATTAATTTCACGTACAACACCCTGTATCTCATAAACGACAACACCTATCACACATGTTTATATGAACTTTTCGTCTTAAAATTGAGTAACGAAGCGCCCCATATAATATTTTAGATTACTTAAGAAACACCCTGTATTAACAATTATTGAAAAGAGTAAACGGTAATTGTATTAAAAAATTTTCTTTTCGGTAAATAATGCAAAAGTACGCAATTTCGATCTGTCCACATTTTCTAAAGGCTTGATGTATTTATGATGCTGCGCTGAACCAATTTCGCAACGAGATTTTCCAAACCCGGTTTCTCTTTGGGCCTCAGTTTCAGTTGCGGTTTAAACTCCATGGAAAGCGCTTCGGAAAACTGACATTATTATGAATTTAGCAACGCGGCAAAACTGAGCAGCGAAGTGTGGTTTAATGAACATCATGTAATAACATATGTGCGTAATTTTATGTGCGGTTTGTTCTTAAATGATACGAAAAGTGCGATGTTGCTCAAGATGAATGTACCTTTCTTAGCGGCGTTTATTTTTGGATTAAATTTGCTTGGTAGGTAAATAGTTTTGACCACAATTTGATTATTCTTATTATTATATTTTTCAAAAGATAAAGAAACAATGAATTAATATTTAATAAGACCATAAATTATACATTATATTATAAACAGTTAACATTATCGGGACTGTCCCGATTTAGGATGGAAGGATTTGTTTACCGAATTTTTATATTTGTTTATTTAAATCTTGAGGTAAATACGAAATAAAAAGTTAATTATACAAAAATAAAGTTATTTTACTAAAACCTAGTACAAATGACTCTACCAAAAAATTTTCTAGTTGAGTCATGGAGGAAGTGAACACCTATTGAATTTATCATGTACAGGATCAAAGCATATAATAATTACATCATAAAAATGAATATATGCCAATAAAATTAGAGATCAGATAAAATTTTAAAGATTTAAAACAATGTTAAAAACGTAAAACGCACATCATTTTGAATAACTACGAAAGAAAATCCAAATGTAACTGTACCTTCTTTTTTAAATTTATTTATTAGATATCCCAAAGAAGTTATTACATATAATTGATTGACATAGAAATATAAGTTCTGGGAGTTATATTAAATATATTTCTTACCATAAATTAGCACAAAGGTAAAAATAATATTATCCATTAATATATTTAATTGGGTAGCGTCAGCATTCTAGGGAAAATAATTATTCATAACTATTAAGCAAGCCAAAATCATTTATCATTTTAATAACTTCAATTCCATCATTAATACATGAACCCCAAATAAAGTGATGGCATTAAAGTCAACGGCTTTAATAATAGTTTTGAAATCCTACGAAGCGAAATGAAGTTAATTTCATCAGGACCATATTTGATTTTATCACCACATACCCTGTACTTCATTCTTATAAGCTTGGTATTTTTTTAGTTCAGTAAAATAGATTATCTTACTTATATGAATATTTACTCCACCGTAACCATATCATCCATCATTTCGAACAAGATTGAAAATTATATGATACACTTGTTTTGAACCATTTTTAACTTATCAGGGCCATATCGATTTTTTGAGATGAAGTGATGTAATCAGCTATTTTTATGGGATACAGTGGAACAGGTAGTCAACTGTATTATTTTAAGTTTAAAAAACTGTACAATTATTTAATGCTAATAATAGTAAGCTCAAGTACAATTTCAACGCTTTTCATGAATAATTGATTGCTTATCAATCTCATATCTTCAACAGCACAACACGAATATTTTGTAAAAAATCAAGTATAAAATTAATAGTATATTATGTTACCAGGAGTAGAAGGCCAACATTATTGTTGAGCCCAGGTTCTTGCACTGCCGAGGCTGTACAAACTGGGCAAAACATATAATGGGCCTTCTGCTCCGAGTAACATATACTATTTTTTCTTCAAGCGTAATAATAATATGCATTTTATAAAAAACATAGAAGGCTTTGTTTATATCCCAACTATTTAATTAATACAAACAAAAAATTACAAAAAGTGTTACCTATTTATTAACAGTAATATTAAATGTGCAGTTTTGTATACTGCAGTTGTTTAAATTTAAGCCACTGCCACCGCTTTCAGCTTCGACATTTACAATTTTGTCATTGGTATACATCATATTATTGGTAAGTTGATTGTCGATTATTATGTCAGCGATTCCAGAACTATTACTTGGTTGCTCTTACCAATTAAGTATTTTTTGTGCAGTTTGTGTTTTACTGGAAATTGAATCATCTAAGTACCCTTCAGCAACACTGGTGAATTTCCATCCACCATGCCGCTTTAAAGCGGTAATATCACCTCCGTTGTCAACTAAAATAGTTGCGGAAGTCCTCCGAAGGCAATGTCCTCTATTCATGAGGATTTGTTAATTTCAAAAACGTAGCAACGTCTTTTGGTACGTTTGATATTTTGAGGATACCCATTACCACACGGTGACATTTACCATTCTGGTATTTAATAAAAAATCGCTGCAATATCATCCGGATGAAGAGCCGTATACTGTCTTACCAAATTCAAATAAAAATCGCCAATTATAGTAAACGACCGTTGTTTTTTGTGATTTTAACCAAAATTAAATTTCCCATATCTTGGATTTCGCTAGACTTTAAATTAACAAGTTCATCGCATCTAAGGGCTCCTGTGACTCCAAATATTAATATAACCTAAAACAAACGTTGAAATAAATAAAAAAAGCTGGTAGTACTGGGATTAGAACCGCTGACCTTCGCGACCGAAGAAAAAAGCTCTGCCACTGAGCTACCGTCATTAAATGTTATAAGTAGGAAATGAGGTAATATTTGCTGTCAAGTTAAATATTGATCTGCGAGTAGATATCACTGTCAACGGTTTAATAAACTTAATAATGATTAAAAAGAAATAAGAAAGTACCTACCTTTGTTGCTAAATAAACATTATTCGGTGCATCCTTGAGAAATCTATCAAATTGATCTTTTGTTAATACTTTTGATTTTTTCGGTGTATAATTTTCCCCTTGGAAATGCTTTATAAATGCAATTAATTTGCTATATTTTTTTATTTTAACATTATGTTTAATGTTTAATTGACTTTTAATCATTGAATACCATGCCCATAGACTAGAACTTTTAAACTTTCTGGACAAATTCTTGAAGTATACAAGCATAACGTTTTATATTCATCGCACCATTTTAGAAATTTTTCGTATGCAAAATCATACAGTTTACGCGACTTCGTTGGAATTAGAGTTTCAATACAATACTTAGCTATTTCAACTAATTCCGGAGCCGTACATTGTAAGTCTTGAGACATTTTTGCAGTTTGAATTAGGTAGGAACACTTTCAGAGTCTGACACTTTAAAACTAACAAAATATCAAAATTAAATAAGGAAACTGACAGTTCCTGCCTTCTTGATTATAACACCCATAAGACGTTGCTACCGTTTCTTATTATTTCGTTACTAGTATAATAATGAGAGTTCATTATTGTACTAGTAAAAGAATAGGATATTTCTACTGTGTGTTGAAGAACATAATACAGTTTTTATTATACGCTTGAAAAAATAATTATTAACATGTTTTTATTTCTAACGTTTCAAAAATTTACTATATTTTCATTAGTTGGAATCGAATTGTTAGTACCAAAATTAAAAAAAAAAAACATTTAATATTATACAAAGAAGATTGAATATTTGGTAAATGTACTTTTCCTTTCTTCTTGATGGAAGAATTTGAATTATCCGAAGTTGATGATTGAATTGAAATGTAAACAGTTTCTTATGTGTAGGTTGTAACTGACAGAATTTTATACCACTATTGGAAATGTTACAAATTTTTTTTTATATATTTTTTACATTGTTTATAAAATTTAAGTTCTCACTGATTCTGTACTTATTTGTTTGTTGTGGATATCTCGTATAGTTGAGTAAGTAGGCTATTTTTATTTAGTCTTGGGGCAGAAGCTCAAGACTATTTTAAAGATTTTGTATTCGAGATGTATTAACATTAGTTTCGTGTTTCACTTTTCAAAAATGTATTAAAACATTTTGCTTCGTTTATTAATTAAATTCTAATTCCATTTAAAATCATTGTAAAAAGAAAATATTTTATAAAAACCGCAAACGGTAGTGTAGAACAGAGTATTTAGGGATATATGGTACATAAAACTATACTGCATTTAAAAAAGTCAAATACTAATAATTTTAGCTGAAATCCAAAGTTTGTAATCTTTGGATCTTTTCGCATTACCCCAGTTTAAACACGTAAATTCTTGGTGGCAAAAGTAGTTGCCAAAGATAAACAAAACTATAATTTTACTTCATGCTATTTGGGGTATTTTGAAGAGACTAGAACAAGCTCTAGACTTAATGAAATTTCATATCTCAACAAAATTAACAGTCTTAGTCACGTTACACGTTTTACTTGTATTTATAATTTCTGGTTTAATCCGGGTTTGAGATTAATCCGGTTGGGTAATTTGTGGATTTTTTTCTTATTATATAAAAAAAAGGTAATAGCTTGGGGAATACATTATAGATTTAGTCAAAAAAGTATCCATATTTGGTTAAAGTGTCTACGGTTTTAATGTCAAATTCTTCTTTTTTGTTGTTGGTGAAGGGCACAATATTTTTGTCACGGAGCTTGAATTACATTTGTTATCTAGATTCAATGCAATGTTATGTTAGTTCTATTATAATTAGTGGGCATTTTAAATTTTATAACGGACAAAAACTTTGAACAAAGAGTTAAGACTTAAGGTAAACAAACTTGGTCAAAAATATATGATTATGAGTATTACAAAAACGGTCGAAATGTACTGGAAAATTTGTTCCATAAAGTAGATCGTCTAATATTAAAGTTAACATTGCAAACGTCGTGAACTTACAGCCGTCAAACTTTTTGTGTCCATGTAACCTTTGAAATAATCACTTGGGTATAAAACAAGTTTCCTTTCGGCTAGTCCCAAAAAACCTGAATATTTTTCAAAAGCTCAATCTATTAATAGTAGTACAACGAGGCAATCCCCAATACACATAAAATGGATTATTACTGGTAGAAAATTGTAGGTTTACGAGTTTGATATGTCTTATCTATGTATAAGACATTATTATAACATAAATATATTAAGTTATTGTAAAGATCAGCATGATATAGTTTTTTCCTGGTTTTTCTATATCATCGCACAGTTATACTGATCTTAGAGGGAAATACATCCAGGATAATCCCTTAGGGCTAATAACATCTAGGCTTTAATATTGTTATGTCTTATTACTTCCTTACTTGGTCTAGCCTTAACTCCTTATCAACATCAAGCACCCAGTTACAAACAAACAACATGTAATTTCAATATGTCAATCTAGTTATAGCGAAACAGCTGTAATTGATTTTAAAGGGAATTTTTCAAATAAATAGTGGAAGTTTAGTTTAACTGTGCAGTTATTTATTGTTCTTACTAGTATAACAATTAATTACTGTAGAAGCTCTATCAAATGATTGTTCTGTAAAATGTTGTGAGCATAAAAAGCTATTCTTGTCTGGACTCCATTTATCTTTATCCAAAATATTTAATATTTCCGTCTAATATTTTCATCCCGTGAGAAACTGTGAATGTAATAATGTGTTAATTAATACACAAATACAATTATTGTACAACTTTGCTTTAGAATACTCCATAGACATAAAAATAATTGACATATACAGTTATGATATTAACCAAAAAATTGTAAATTAATGATAATTAAAATAAAATATCCTCTTTTCATTATTGATACGCCCATGTCACTTTAAAAAGATGTTAGGGATCAATAAAAAGTATTAATTTAATTTAAACATAAAAATATAGTTTACGTATATATATATATATATATATATAATGTATATTTATTATAATAATAGCTACTTACCAATGATACGTAATTTTCTTATGGTCGTTTTTATTAGTCTTTGAGAACCCACAAGCGCTACAACTAACCATTGTCTTTAAAATTATTTACAATATATTGTAATGTTTTAAAATAATAATAAATATAACTTACCCAAAATAAATAACTTGAGTTGAAATAAATTACTAGTCATGGATGTTACTTTCAAAACTCTTCATTAAAAGATCAATACACCAAAAATTTCTTTATTTGAGCCAATCCAGTAAATCTTAATTCACACAAGAACACAAAAATATCTTGATAAAATGAGTTCAAAAGAATGAGCACTAACACCAGTAGTCGATCCAAGAATCAAGTCCAAGGTCCTTATGTTGCTTAAACTACTAAAAATAAAAAGTAAATAAGTATTAGAATATGTTGATAATGAATCATAAGAATACAATATTAGTAAGAAACCAACTATTTTAGTTATATTAAGTTATTTAAATTAAGATCCAAATAAGTTATAGTCAATGTTAAAAATAATAAGTTCAATAATTTTTTTTATAAGTAGCTATAAAATAAGAATAAGTAGGTTTAGGTTATTTAAATTTATCATATAAAATAGAGATTATTCAACTGTAACAGTTAGTAATAGAAGTTACAAAAACTTAAACCTCAACAAACTAATTTTAGCTGTTAGAGCAAAATAAATAAATAAATCATAGAAATTATTATAATTTGATAAATAAATTTTACTTACCTGAACAATATTTTCTAATTCAATTAAGCATCAAGTGATGAGTCCTGTATTATAATGTATCGGATGACAGTACAAGTACAGTAATTCCTATATTCTGGTACATCTCAGTTTTGATAAAATGCAATGTTTGAGACTAAATCTAAAAAATAAAGAAAGATGTTGAAATATATTACATGTAAGAACGCATCTGTAAGAAAGTGATGTTTTTGTTTACAAGCGAAGACTGTTTAATTAAAGTATAATAAAGGACATTATGAATGATAAATTCAATGAAAAACACTGTAAATAGTGAAGTGATGATAAAAAACTTGCGGATTATAAACTTAAAAGATGTGCTTGTAGTGGAAAGACATAAACTAAATATTAGAGGATTAATTGATGGTACTATTTGTTATTATTATATGTTGTTGTAAGATAATTAATTTTAGGTTGTTCTTTGATGATTTTGAATGTTATTAATTAGTTTATTTGATAAATTTTGTATTTGAATCGTTATGACGTAGTAAATTTAAAAAGCAAATAAAAGCTAATATAAGCGGTGTCATTGAAAATAAAAGTTATCTGATCATATTAGAATATGTAAATTTTCAGTTTTTGTTAAAATTAATGGCCAAAAAGAGATATTAGCTCAAAATTGTTAAATTTAATATTGATAATTGTCAAAATGGCCGACATTGTTTACTCCGCAAAGTCAGCTGTTTTAATAAGGAAAAATTGATTTTAAAATTCTAAAAATGTTATTTTATAATCAAATAAGTGATACAGAATTGATTTGTAACTATTAAAAGGTCAGAAAATGTATAATTAAAAAGTCAATTTTTCAAAAATTTGATGTAAGTGGGGTTATAAAAAACAAAATACGCTCGAAAAGGCGGCCATTATTCGATTTTTTGACCGAGGGTATATAAGCCCAGGAAAAAGGAAAATCGAGGTGATTCTAAATTTATCAAAAGGCCGAATCCACGCCAGTCAATTTTAAAATTATCATAAAAACAATGGCCGATGACTGTTAAAAATAAAAGATGGCTGAAAAGTAATATGATAAATTATATAATGTATTTTCAAACAAACCTATTGGAAAAATTGTAAATGGTTATAAATTGTGTACCGAATAATAAATATTAAATCCTAAGAAGAAAAATTAAATTTGTTTTGACTAACCTGTAATAATAATAAAATATCTGGAAGAAACGAAGGAAAAATAACATCCAGTGGTTGTAATCCTGTTTGGTATTCGTACAAGGAGGCATTTGCACGTGGTGTAAATTATTCACTGGTAAGAAGCCAAGTCTGGAAAGCCGCCACAAAAAAATTTCCATCCTTCACCGTCAGCAACAAGTGATTTAGGGTATGTTTTTAACTTTATTCACTTATATCACTTTCATAACTTCTAAAAAACATTGTGAGTAATATATTTCAGTATCGTTGAACAATTTTTTTTATAATCTTGATTTGAGAACATTATATTATTAAGAAACTTTTTAACAACTAATAAACACACGCTTCTCGACATTCTTTACCCCAGAAATAACCGTTAAGGATCACGTGTACCTAAATGGGGGTTGATGCGCACGAATTTGACATAGCCGTATCGTTGAATGGGTTAAGGGTACATTAATTCTTTTAGGGAAAGCAGAATAAATAAATATTAATATTGTTAAATTTTACATTTTGAACTGACTACTGAGGTTATGAGTCTCAAATGATAAAGGAATTGATTTAGATATATTAAATTTAATAATAAATAATAAATAAAATTACATATCTTAAGTTTAATAACATAATTTTTTTTTACAAGCAGAAAAGGATCAATAAAATAAAGAAATTTTAAGGTGTTTTAAATTGAATAAAGATTAAATAAAAATTGAAATAAATTTAAACATAAATTAAAGCCCCACAAAACATTTAAAATAAAAATTTAAAACTATAAAAACAACAAAAATAATAATTATAACAATTTAAACTACATTAATACAATCTGTAATTTTTTTTTAATTGTAATTTATTACAATATATACCACTAAAATTTTAAATTGAAAAACTTACATATATTCAAATAAACATATTATAAATGAAAAATGTTCCAAACTTTAATAATTAATCCAAATTTTTAAAAATTGTAAACAAACTATGAGTCATAAATGGTTATCCAATATGGCCAAATTCCGTCACCAGATTTTAACATTGTAGATATAACATAAACTTCTTCCTTACTATTTTATGTTCTAAGATTGTATACAGCTTTAAATTTTCTAAAACATCATGATTATGTTTGCTTAATTTAAAAAGTTTTTTAAAATGTAAATATCTAGGTACAACTCAATATACCTATCTTTATAAATAACGCTGTAATATCTTGCATTTAATATTAATTGTAAGTCATATAGTGCAAAAGTAAAACTTTAAGGTTTTGCCTAACCGTTTTCAATAATATAAAAAACAAGGAAGCCGCTCGCTCTGGGGAACAACAAAAAATGGTAAAATATAAGATCTTTTTGGCAAAGACATATTTTTTCCCTTCGGTGTTGAGACTTTGGGCCCGTGGGGAGAAGACGCAAAGAAATTGTTCCGCAAAGTTTTAGATAAACTTTAAAATTTTCGTGAAAGTTCACTGACTATGACCGTTATTACCCAGTTGATTAGTTTAGCTATTTAGCGGGAAACAGCGGGGCTTAAAGGAGGTTTTATGTCATTTAAAATAATTAAGTGATAAATCTAGACACGCATTCCAGTTTATTTTGCATTTATGTAATATATTTTTAGATTTTTAACATATGTCAAAGCTATTATTTACATTTATACTTAATTATTTTTTAAAAGAGCCTTCTAAAATAAAAAAATAATATAAAATTTTTTGTACTTACTCTGTGGAAGTCCATTTAAATAAGAACAAACATCGTCAGATTGACATATTGTCAATCTAACGATGCTAATTTTGGCGAAGCATTTTAAAAGCTATTTTTTAAATAAAAGGAGGAAGTTTAGTTTGGGAAGTCCTGGGTTTTGGTCAATAATGGATTAAAAAATATAATTAATAATAAAACTGCTTGTTGTGGCGTTTCGATTTATTTAAAAATCATCATCAGACATTAGTCCTACAATGTTTCTACATTCATTTATATATAAAACAAAAAAAAAACATTTCAAAAAACATAATTTAAAATTTTAACACATATTCACTTTTATTAGAACAAAAAAAAGTGTTGTTACTGCATTAACAGACCGAGCAATATTATTGTCACACCCAGATTACAGGCCAGATAATTTAAAAAATATCAAAGAAGTTTTACACAATAATAATTATCCAAAAAAATTTTTAGAACCAATAATTAAAAATAGAATCCACAAAATTTATAACTCCATTTCATATGAAAAACCTCAAAAACAAATAAATACCTTACCATATACGGGGTTGGGATAAAGTACGGAACCAAGTAAATATCTTTTAAAAGAAAAGAACAATATTTATGAAAATTTGCAGGTAAGTGCAATGGAACAAAACGCATCTGATGTACATTTTTTTGATAATAATATACTTCCGGTTTAACCGGAAATGCCATCAACTTCTTTAATTTAAATGGGACACCCTATATATTTTTACAGATTTTGAAAGAGCTTGTTATTTTGGATTCATATTCAAATAAAAGTGAATATGTGTTTAAAATTTTAAATGTTTGTTTTTTGAAATGTTTTTTTTGTTTTATATGTAAATGAATGTAGAATTTTTCAAAACATTGTAGGACTAATGTCTGATGATGATCTTTAAATAAATGGAAACGTCACAATAAGCAATTTTATTATTGTTTATATTTTTTAACCCATTATTGACCAAAACCCAGGACTTTCTAAACTAAATTGACACTGACGGTCAGGAATAATACGATAAAAAAAGGAGGAAGTTTCGTTTAAACACTCAGTTGTTTGTTGTCCTAAAAAAATAATATACCGCATTGTTGTGCAATTTTTTTTTACATGTGTAATCAGTGTAATCATTAAAGCATACCACCCCTTCCCAATCTTGATATTCTTCAGTAAGCATCTTGCTAGAGATCCGGATCAGGAAGTGGGGTAGAGAAACCTTCTTATACAGAATCACTCCGCAGGTAGTATGACTCTGTAAGAGGTCTGAGTGATATTGAACGTTTCTGCAGAGTGGAAGACAAAACGGCAAAGCACTTTCAATTCCATTGCCGTGCCCTGCAAATGAATAGACTGCGTACATTTGGTTTTGCATGACTGCAACTTTTCCAACAGAATTATTAGTTTAAAAAACCATTCCTATTTTACGGCTTTAATTTATGGAATATCCTACTTACTTACACAAGCATTTTACTTCAGTAAACAAATTAACAGTAGCAGTTGCTTTGATATATCTACAGAATAAAACCATTTTGTCATTTAATTGAAACATTTATAACGGTAGTGTTCAGTTCCCTGCGATGATGCATATTGTTGGTCGATTCACTTTTACCCATTAATCAAATATTATTTACATCAAGAAAAAAGTTTATTGGAAGAGTACATACAACTTTTGTTTTTAATAATATTCGTAATAATTTGTTAATTGCTAAGAATATATTTGACAACCAAAGTTTTAAATTAACTTTGTATACATTAAAGTTACTTTAAACTAGTGCAGCATAGGAAAATTAAACACAGACTTCAAGTATAGTAAACGGAAAATCGTAAAATAGTAAGGATAGACTGAGCTGACCCTATTTATTCTTGTAATTAACTTAGCTTGCTTCCAATTAAAGTAAAATCCGCCTTACAAAAGGTTTTCTAAAATAGCATCACTTTGTTACGAATACTCTTCTGACTTATTTTCAGCATATGCATAAGTTTTAGATTACTCATTTTTTTTTCTTCTTATAACATTTTAGTGAATTGTTTGTACACTCTTACATTATAATAAGGATTTAGTTAATTTTACGCGAGTTTTTATGATAACAAAATTACTTGTTTTAATGAAATAAATTGTATCAACTTCTACTTTTTGAAAACCCATACTATTAAAAACAATTAATAAGTAACTTGTAAACAAAAGTTTGATATTTTAAAGAAATTAACTTTATTATTAAGCACAATAACAAAAAAACTCTTCTTTTAAACGTAACTTACAAGTTTATTTGAAAAATTAGGTTTTAAATTATAATGATGGCCGTTTCGCTAAGATTAGCATCGTCAGATTGACATTTAAGTTACATTTTGTTTGTCTGTAGCTAAGTATCTGATGTTGTTTATAGTAGTAATAAGTAATAAGACATAACAATATTAAAGCCTTGATGTTAATAACCCTAAAGGATTATCCTGGATGTACTTACCTCTAAGATCAGTATAACTGTGCAATGATGTAGAAAAACTAGGAAAAAACTATATCATGCTGATCTTTACAACAACTTAATATATTTATGTTTTACAATTACGTCTTATCTATGTATAAAATGTAAACTCAATCAAAGTAAACAGTTTAATAGTGGAGAACTTCCAAGATCTATTTGTTTATTAACAAGTAACAAGTTCTTCAAGGAAATAAAAAGACCTCTAGCAGATCCACAATTTAAATACTCAGTACAAAATTCATTAGATTTGATAAAGAAATTAAATAAATGTAAATTACAAAATAATACTAAATTAGTATCATTTGATGTAACTAATATGTTCTCTAAAATTCCTCCTAAAGAATGTATAGTTCTAGTTAAAAAGATATTAGATGAAAGAAATATCCATCCAGAAATAATAGCAGATATAATCAACTTATTTAATGTATGCATTAGTCAAAATTATTTTACTTTTGATAACAAAGTATATATTCAAAATGAGGGTCTTCCAATGGGAAGTCATATTTCTCCAATTTTAGCAAATATTTTTATGGATAACTTAGAAAACATAATCTTTAATTCTAGTTATAAAAACATTATTGTATTTTGGTGTAGATATGTTGATGATGTGTTAGCAGGATTTGTAGGTAGCGAACGACAGTTAGATATATTTTTTAATTATATTAATACCTTGCATATTAAAATTAATTTTACTTTAGAAGTTGAAGAAAATAATTCAATTAATTTTCCACATTTAAAAATTGAAAAAGTTAATAATTTACTAAATTATTCAATATACAGAAACCAACACAAACAGATGGAACCATACCATATAATTCAAACCATCCTATAACACATAAATTAGCAGCTTATAATTCTATGATACATAGGGAATTTTCAATTTCAATGGACATAATTAACTTTGTTAAAGAAATTGCTACATCTAATGGCTACCCAATTCATTTGATAAATACATTAATTAATAAAAAAGAACAGAAAGTATCACTAGAACTAATATTTCCTTAACAAACTAAAGAAATTAAAAGTTATAAAAATATTACATATTGTGGAAGTATTTCCAATAAAATTTCAAAAATAAAATCTTCGGCAACAGCAGCATTAATATCATTTAAAACACAAAATAATGTTGGTACAAAATTGTTAAATGTAAAAACAAAAATACCTAAATTTAAAAAATCTGATGTTTACAAAATTAATTGTCTAAAGTGTAATGCTGTACATACGGGTCAAACACAAAGAAATTTTGAAGTAAGATTTAACGAACATTTAAAAGCATATAGATTAAAACAACCAGATAAGTCAAATTATGCAAAACACCTACTTGAACATCCAACCTCATTCTTAAACATCAATGACATCCAAATAATAATAAAAAACAAAATTTAGATTTCCTTGAAAAAATTGAAATAAAAAGACATCTAGCAGATCCACAATTTAAAGTTGTTAATGAACAAATAAATTGGGATGTTCCCCAC
This sequence comes from Ophraella communa, assembly GCA_035357415.1. Lineage (NCBI taxonomy): Eukaryota > Metazoa > Arthropoda > Insecta > Coleoptera > Chrysomelidae > Ophraella > Ophraella communa. The sequence continues at coordinate 3,092,508 of CM068994.1, forward strand.
TTTTAAAGTGTTTGCTTTGATTGAGTCTTCATTTTATACATAGATAAGACGTAATTTTAAAACACAAGTATATTAAGTTATTGTAAAGATCAGCATGATATAGTTTTTTCCTGGTTTTTCTATATCATTGCACAGTTATACTGATCTTAAAGGGAAATACATCCAGGTTAATCCCTTAGGGCTAATAACATCTAGGCTTTAATATTGTTATATCTTATTACTTTCATACTTGGTCTAGCCTTATAACTACCTAATAAACATCAGGTGCCAAGTTACAAACAAACAAATAGTAACTTCAATATGTCAATCTGACGATGCTAGTTGTCTAGCGAAACGGCTGTCATTGAGTTTAAAAAGCAGTTTTTTAAATAAATAGTGGAAGTTTTGTTAAAACGAAGAGTTTTTTTTTATTATTTTTACTAATGTAACCTCTTATATATACCAATAAAACTTACTATGTAAGAAATATTAATGTTATAACTCAGGCAACCGTCACCTTAGAGAAAAAAAATTAATAGATGTACCTGTTAGATAGATTTTAAAAAGGTTGTTATATAATATCAAGAATATAAGTTAAATTGTTATCGCTAGTTTTAATTGACCTTCATACGATCTTCTGGAGAAACATCGAGGAGGTGAAAGCACATTGGCATAAAAGGGGACTGCCTTACAAATTATCCCTAAAACCTAAAGGAGTAATTGACATGATTATAAATATTTTTAAATAACAATAATATTTTTTATCAGACACGTTAAGGTATCGAAATGCCAATTAACATCACTGATCCTAGCTAAATTCAATCCAACTATTGTTGCATCTAATCTTTAATAAAATATCAGCTTTAATGTTAATAAAGAATTAAATTGCATTTTTTATTAAAATATTTAAATAATGATTCTTTACGCTTGTTATTTATTAAAAAATTATGAAATTATTAAAATAATATTGAAATATGAAAATAAAATTATTGCAATAATAGAGACATTATTGTAATGTAATGCAAAATCAATGGTTATTTTATTAAAAACAAAATCGGAATATACAAACAAATAATCTGATTTTGTCATAACCATTCGTTGTTAAATTAGAATTAAAATGTTTTGTACCAAAAATGTGTGTTAATAGTGAAAGAGAATTAGGCCAGTAAAAAGTTTAGTGTATAAAGTAGGCTATATTGATTAATTGTTTTGACTGGCACTTAATTATTGATAGAATGTTTTAACTTAAGGAAGCTAAACTCTCTATGGCCAAATATCTAATTGATAATTAAAAATAATAATTATTATAAATTTTGCATAGTTAAAATGTTAAAATACAAATATAATAAAATATATAATAAATAAGTTTTATTCTAACCAAATTCTTATTAATTTTATTACTTTTTAGAAAAACAATTATTTCAACTTGAATGAAGAAATTTATTTTAAACAGAAATTAAAAAGCCTTAACTTCAACTAAAATCTCTAACTATCTAAAAACAATATTTCTTCTTTATATAATAATTAGTAGCTTAGACAAAAAAGTATTCAATTAAACAAATCGTAGTGTCTAGACATAAGGTCTACTACATAATTATAAATGTGTAATTTTAAGTAATATATTCTTTATTCCAGGAACTGTAACTTGAGTTTATTTAAATTATTTTTGTTCATCAGAATTGAAAATTCTCTATGTATCATAGAATTATAAGCTACTTATTTATGTAATATAGGATGATTTGAATAATATGGTATGGTTACATCTGTCTGTGAACAAAAATAATTTTAATAAAGAAATTGAGATTATAAAACAAATAGCCACATCTAATGGCTATCCAATACATTTGATAAATAAATTAATTAATAAGAAAGAATAGAAAATGTCTCTACAACTAATATTTCCAAAACAAACTAAAGAAATTAAATAATATCTTCGGCAACATCAGCAATACTTTCATTCAAATCCCATAATAATATTGGTACTAAATTGTTAAATGTAAAAACAAAATTACCTAAATTAAAAAAATCTGGTGTTTATAAAATTAATTGTCCAAAATGTAATGCTGTATATGTAGGTTAAACACAAGGAAATTTTGAAATAAGATTCAATGAACCCTTAAAAGCATAAAGATTACAACAACCAGATTATTCAAACTATGCAAAACACGTTCTTGAACATCCACACTCACTCATACACACCTATGACATTCAAATATTACCTTTTGTGATAAAAAAACAAAATTTAGATTTCCTTGAAGAACTTGAAATAAAAAGACATCTAGCAGATATACAATATAAAGTAGGTAGTTGATGAACAAATAAATCTTGGAAGTTCACCACTATTAAACTGTTTATTTTGATTTAGTCTTCATAGATAAGACGTAATTGTAAAACACAAATATATTAAGTTTTTTCCTAGTTTTTCTATATCATTGCACAGTTATACTGATCTTAGAGGGAAATACATCCAGGATAATCCCTTAGGGCTAATAACGTCTAGGTTTTAATATTGTTATGTCTTATTACTTCCATACTTGTTCTAGCCTTAATACTACCTATTCAACATCAGGTACCTAGCTACAAACAAACAAAATGTAACTTCAATATGTCAATATGACTATGCTAATTCTAGCGAAACGGCCTTTACATTTAAAAACGTATTTACAAATAAATAGTGAAAGTTTAATTCAACCTTTTAGTTGTTCACTTATTATTAACTAATGACGACAGTAATACATCAGAATCTACATGTTCTTTTGCTACCAGATCATTTTTGCTATCTGTGTCTATTCTGCGTAGCTATTGGGAAGTTCGGATAATTTCTGCTGAGCTGTTATCAGAACATTGATAATTATTTAAAAATATTATAACAGATTTCGAAAGCTTGTTGCTAGAAAAGTTAAAAAGAAAAATTAAAAAAAGTATTATCTCGCAATTAACAAAAAAAAATTCACATGTAACTGGAAACTGCCCTGAATAATGGGCAAATCGGAAATTAGCGACGTCGTTTCTGCAAAAATGCTAAAGATACAGCGAAACACATACTACGCGAATGCATTGTTTCGTAAATTCCTTATGTTCCCAGTAGTTGTTTCAGACCATCATCAGGCTCAACATCATTCTAATGTTTCCCATTGTATTCTTTTTAGCCTGATGATGGTCTTTAAATTAGACCGAAACTAGTAGCTATGTAACAGCGGTACTATATTTTATTAAAAAATTTATTGGTGACAATGACATTGGTTTTTTCCTTTCTTCATATAGATGTATATTTTGAAAATTGGTAATGTAATAGCAAAAACAATTTTTGTTGTAATTTGCGCGTTTTCGCCAAAATCATCAGGTTAATACCTCTTAATATTTATTGAAACTATGAAGGTATATACTTGGCATTGTAAGAATCGAGGTAATTTGTTTTATTCAACAAAAATTCACAATATTCTATAAAATAAATAAATAAAGGTTTTAGTTCCTTACGCCTTAGGACATGTTGTATCCAGCAGAAAGTTATGTTTATAACAAAAGTTCTTTTGTACTACTGTTAAAATTTTTCATTCTTATTTTTATTGCTTACCATAACTAGACTAATAAATTTTCTTGCAATTGAACCATTATTTCTTAGTAGCAATTATACTTTCAAAAAACGTAGGTATAACTAAAATTAAAAAAAAAATCATTCCTACTGATCAAATTGTGTAAAACTCACAATAGGTATTTGAATAACAAAAAACCTTTTTTTAAAGAATAATTAAATATTTTCTTCACAGTAAAATCCAAATTAAGCACGTACAAAATTGGAATAAAATGAACCGCTGCGTCTAGTCTCTCGGTACAGGTATCCGATTGAATCTGGGTAACGCATTTGCATAATCCGATAGTCAACAGCAATTTAATACAGAAATATAATTTTCATTTATATTTAATAAGATCCAAAATCATAATGGAAAACACATACAATTATTTTTATTAGTTTAAAGTCAAAATTTAAAGTTAATGGTCAAAAATAATTTATTAGGTTAAGGAAATGTTTGTAATGACTTAATTCTGTCATATTTTAGGTGTAAAATAGTAATTGTCGAAAGTATAGGTTGCCAGGAGATGAGAAGATTGATGTTTATTTTTAAAAAGAAGTCTAAATTTTAAAAATTATAATTTTAAAAGAATTATTAGTTGGAGAAAATTTTTTAAATAACAGTAAATAAAACAAGAAGGTAGTTATAAAGTATAATAACATAGCAAAGCAGTAGCAGTTTGTTGGTTTCCAGAAATTCTGGAAAAAGAGTTTTTAATGTATCTGGAGAGTTGAGAATAGAAAAGAAAACCATTTATATTAATATTAATAAAAATATAATGCTATATATGTATGAATGTATGTATGAATTAGGGGTGATAAGTACACTGCGACCTATAGGATCTATTGTGTCTCCCTTACTTGCAAAGTTCTGATGTTTTCTCAGATTTATAGCAGCTCTTCAAGTCCTATTCTCCTGAGGAAGTTTATGACATCGTCGGGCTTCAAATCAGGTAGATCCCCCTCTTCTATTTCATGTGCTCCTAGGTATCTGGCCCTAGAATTCCGCAAGTCAGGGCATTCTGAGAGTATGTGTATTGAGGTTTCATCCTCTTCCTCACAGAATCTGCACTTTGCTTCATCTGCTAACCCTAGTTTTTTCATGTGGCTTTTTAACCGGCAATGCCCGGATAGTATTCCCGTTAAAATTCGGAGCCTTTTTTTACTGAGATTAAGGCAGCTAAGAGATCTCTTCTGGTCATAGTTCCCCAGTAGTATCTTAGATTGCCTCAGTCCTCCCAGCTGATTCCAGTACTTGGATTTTTCCTTCTCCATTTCTTCCCTTAGTTTTCCTAACGTTACTCTACTGCTGATCCTACAGGATGGTTCTGGTCCCAAGTGTAGGGTTTCAGCTCCTTTTTTTGCCAGCTTATCTGCTGTTTCGTTCCCCTCTATTCCTATGTGTCCCGGGACCCATAGGGGGGTGACAGTTTTCATTTAGCCTAGTTCATTTAGTTGGCCTAGGCATTCCCAAACCATCTTCGAATTGACTTGCACTGATTATTTAAGTTTGACTTTGATGTTTCTGTCAGTTAGTCAGTTGGCATTTTTTGTTTAAATATTTGCTTAAAATGAAAGAAATTCTACAAAATATAAGAGAAAAGGCCATAAAAGCGACCAAAATCTTTTGCCAGTTAAATCAAGGCAACAGTATGATCGGGAGTATGGCATATTTGATATTTGGAAAGATGCCAACGCAATTGTTCAAATACCCGTAACCGTTCTAATGGCATATTATCAAGAAATGGTAAGTTATTGATTTTATTTTAATAGGTACATATGTCTAATAAATTTTAATATTGTTAGTCGGAAAAATACAGTCCGAACTTTCTCTGGACCAAGTATTCTACCCTAAGGTCTACGTTAATGGTCTATAAAAATATAGACATTTCGCAATACCATCGTCTCACATCTTTTTTAAAAGTTGAGTCGAAAGGATATGTCCCGAAGAAGTCTAAAGTTTTGGAAGGAGGATAAACAATAAAATTTATTAAGAAGGCTCCTGATGATATCTACTTGGTACACAAAGTCATATTGGTAATGGGTGTTTTTGGAGGTTTAAGACGAGATGAGTTGGTCAAAATGACCATTGATGATATTGAAAATAGAACGGTCTTGGTTATAAAGGTACCAGAAACTAAAACTTCAACTTCAAAAAGTTTTACTATCATTGAAGAATATTTAGGCGCTTTAAATTTAATAAAAAAGTACGCAGCATTAAGACCAGCTGGAACAAAGGAGCGAAGATTCTTTCTTACCTATAGAAAGAGTCGCTGTACAGTACAACCTGTTGGAAAAAATACCATAGGAAGCGTCCCAACATTGATCACAAAATTTTTAAAACTGGATAATGCAGAAGCTTATACCGGCCACTAGTTGCGTCGCACATCGTCAACTTTACTTGTTGAGGCAGGTGCTTCGTTTGAAATGCTAAAACAACATGGGAAATGAAAAAGCTCTTCAGTAGCTGAAGGATACATAGAAGAAATTATTTCATCCAAAAATAAAGTAGTCAAAATGATTGCCAATTCAGTTAATTACGAGGTTAATTCCATATCGATTATTGAAAATTCTTTAATGGACAATTTACAAACTATACAAAATAGCGTTAGTGCTGCCACCTTTACCATAAAAAAAAAACACCGACCATTCTATAGTGGGACATTTCAAAATTTTAATTTTTATTTTGGAAATAAAGTTTAATGTTTAGTATTTAAAGAAACATTATTTTTTGTATAAAATGGATCTTTATTCTTTATTATGAGAGAAATACAATTGGATAAGCAATAAAATTTCCGGGCATTACCTTAATGCCCGCTTATAATGCCCTAGTTGTGATAGCAGGTATTATTGCTACCAAAACATATTCCGTTTCTTAGGTATTATAAATCAATAGTAGATAGGTAAAACATAAATAAATTAAAATATAAACAAAATAAATTAAGCAAATAAAAAAAGAAAGTAAAAGAGTGAATAATTCGAAGAAGGTGACCAGTCATTTGGTGGACGTATAAGAAGTTTGGAAAAAAGGATATTCGAAAAAAAAAATACAATTTAAAAATAAACGTAATTTTAGTTAAGGATAGTAAAGTTTAGTTAAGAAGGTTAGATCCGGCTAGGTATTATAGTAAATAGAAGATTGTTTTTATTTCAAATTAAAATTAAAATATAGGTACATTATTTGCACCCATTTAAAAATTTCATATTATAAATTAAAAATTTAAATTTAATGCTAGCCATAGAATTATCATTTATATACATACATTATAAAGCTTTCAACGAAAAAGGAAATAAGTTATTACCCACGTGAATAATAATTTAATACATTTAGGGAAAACCAGATTATCCTAACATCTCGACCGCCTTGTTTGAAAATATCAGTGTTTTCTATTTGTACCTAAACTGGTTCATTACGTAATTTTTATACATTAAGGTAAGATATGTGAAAAAAATGTTGCTAACCACTATCAAAAGTATCGAAATTTTTGATAAAAATGTTATAAACAACTAATAATTCTACAAAATGTTGAATTATTCACATTGCAACATTGAATTTAATATAATATATTGAAAAGGAACGGGAAAAAGGCCTAATTAGATATTATAACAGTCAGTAGAGTTTCTTAAAAAGTAAATAATAAAATTATTTTTTTATAACAAAAGAAAATGTCACAAGATGTGAAATCTTTTACTTATTGCAATAATGCCCACTTATTCGTTATTCAATTTACGAAAAATCGTTTAATGGTGTAATATATTTAGGGCAACATGTGACCATTAAAACTTTATATTACTTGGTAAAAGTTAAAGAAACAGTTCTTTATAAAATTGGCTGTAAATGGAAGAAAAACAATTTACGTAGAAGCCTAATGGAACTACCCCATTTTGTTTGAAATGCAATAATTATGAACTTAAAAAACTTAAAAAATATTACTTTCACTAAATATATTAATTAATAAATTAGGCTAAATATAGTTCGTTTGTTTAATGATGCAAAATATGACAAATAAATTGTAAAATAAAAAAAAAAACAATAAAATCCACATCGACATTAAGAAAGAAATACTTTAATGACGTCATAATTTGGTCTTATCCACTTCATCTCTCATGAATGAGAGATAAAGTAACGGCAAAGGATGGTTAAACAAACTAAAATAAAAAAAATTAACCTATAAACCTAGCGAAATAAATTAAAAAGGAAAATGTAAATAATTTTCTCATGTGTTTCTACTACCAGTAGAAAAGGATGAGGTATATAAAGTTTGTATTTACCGCTGTTCGCTGCTAATGACGTCAGGATAAAGATAAATTTTTGCTACTGTATACTTTTTCATTAACAGTGCCTTTTCTGTTTGATTTAAAAGGAACTTTCAAAATAATCGTTAAAATATTATCTGTTATTTTATTAAAATCGACCATACAGAATTTGTATTTTTAAGTATTTTTATTTTCAACTGCAAAAAAAATTACCATTAATTATAAATAAGAGTTAAGATTACTGATACAAATATGTCATCACCACCGATATCATTCGAATCGACTAGTTTTAAAATATGTTCGTCGAGTGCCTCTAAAGAGACTCTTATGTCTGTTTTATCTGTTGTAGTCCCAAGGCACAAGTTTGAGCCGCTCTTATTATGTAATATTGCAGCGGAGAACCCCCCAGTAATTCAGGATAAACTGTAGCCATTGCTCTCTGCAATTTTAAACATGCTGTTAATTATTGCATTTTTGGTCAACATGAAATTGAATTATAGGAGCATATGTAGTCCTGCGACAAATCCAGCTTATCCCTAAGGCTTTGGATAAGATTGTTTCTAAAAGTCAGTTTTTGATCCAGGAACAGTGTTAGATATTTAACCTGCTTGAAAATTTTCGTTTTGGCAAATAGTGTACATAACTCGTTGGAAAGTGTATTTCTTGCACTCATTTAGTTTCTGCGCTTGCCGCTACGCGGCTCGTGCTAAACTTTAACTCGTGCAAAATGTTACACTTTCCACACTTGTTATGTAATATACTATTGCCGCGTAGTATAATGTAGTTTCCAGGAAACTTTACTAAGAATAAGAAATCCATTTAAATATGATTCTTTAATTAAATTAAAAAAATTAGATAAGTCATCCATCTTCCTAGAGAATATTCAATAATACACTAAACCACAGACTTTTATTAGAAAAATATAATTATTGGACCTAGTATTGATCTGAATCAGACCATCAACAGACTGTAAAGAACATTTGAATTGGTACACAAGAACCACTTGTTAGAAAATTGTCCTTGCATCCTTTCGATAAATTCTTTCTTCTGTACCAATCTATTTTGTTCTTTATAGCCTGATAATTTAGACTGAAACTATTGGCAATAATGATATATCTCCAATAAAAGTCTGCGGTTAAGGTAAGTTAAGTAATTAATCAAATAATAGAAATAGAGTACAATACAAAAAAAAAAGAAACGATTTAACAATGAAAAGTATGCTGTGCTTTTTCATAAAAGTGTTATAATACATAAAAGCTATTTGGTAACTATTATACTGGATTACGAGCTTATACTACTATACTTTCGAAAAGTATCATCCTAGTTTATCTAGTTACTAACAATTACATTTATTTTCAGATTAGTTGAACGTTCGCATCTAATAATAAATTAGGTCATGGAATATTTTTTACGCACAAACACAATTTATTTGCACCAGAAACTTTTGCAATATTGATCCATAACTATAAACCGGTACACTGCCTTTCTTCGCCTAGAGGGAAATGTTCCAATTATCCTTTTGGTAAAACATTTCAGTTTTTCCGGAAAAATGGATTAGCGTGGAATTAACGATATTCCAGTTTATACATTTCAATTCGGTGTAATAAAAGTTTTGATTACAAATTTTCGCTTAAGCATGAAACATTTTCAACAGGAACCGAACTAAAACTTTCTGAAACAAAAAAAAATTAATTAACAATTTGTAATAAGCGATATTTTTATGTCTTTAGATTGGTCATAAAAAGAATTGTAACAGATTTGGAGTAATTTTAATAGTTTATATAGAGAGACCCAATAATACAATGGTTTAAGAATAATAAAAAACTCTTCGTTTTAACAAAACTTTTTATTTAAAAAAGCAATTTTTTAAATAAATATTGGAAGTTTTGTTAAAACGAAGAGTTTTTTTATTATTCTTAATAAGATGGACTTCCAAAAAATAAGGGTTAGTACAATCAATTTAATTGATACAGTGGTTATTTACAGCTTAACTTTTACCACAAACTTTTTTCTAACGAACTGGTAGGTAGGTAATGCAAATACCGATAATTAACAATGTAAAAATTTAATTTGTTTCTAAAATTATTGCTAAAATTTACAATAAAAGTTTACAATTCCAAAGACCTAATTATGTAAGTTCTTTTAATATACCTAATGTTGTATTAAAAGTATTACCAGTGCAAACAGCCACACGTAAATTTTTCTCTGAAGCTTCACTGGTTTTAATCATTCGATCATCCGAGTCAAATTGAAACGATTTGCAATTATGATCGAACGCAAATCCCCCATTTGATGATTGATTCAGCAACTTTGACACGTACCTAATTCACTCTACGATTTCATCTCTTTTTTCCGTACAGCGGAATTCGGTTAGATTGAAATTCATCCATGATACGTAATTTGAAGAATGCGCTAAAAGTTAAATGAATTGCTTGAAATAAGAACTATATTTCCAGTCTATTAAATCTGTTATTTTAAATTATTTTAGTTTTATTTTATTAAAAAATTAAGTTAAAAGATTTTAAATAGTAAGTAGTTATATAAATTAGTTATTAGGGGCAGTTTCCTAAAATATTATAATTTTTGACCAAAAAATGTTATTTTCTTAAAAAATATACAGCTAACTTTCAAGAAACCATAATTACTACACTTAAAATTCGATCCATTTAAAATATTGATTTATTTAAAAATGCTCTATTCTTAACTTCTTAATTTTTTGTTCCTTGTTCTATATCTAGGCTTTCATTTAGTAATTTCTGGAAATGTGCTTTCCATTGTTCCATGATTTCTGTTTCAGTTGTTAATATTTCTCCCTGTTCATTTTTAATTGTCAGATTTCCTTTTTTCTTGTCATTTCTTGAATTTTTTAACACTTTATAGAACAATTTTTGATTTTTATTTTGACTGTATTATTAAGGTTTTTACTTTCTTTCTTTGTTCTTTGTATTCGTTATAGCTCATTTCCGTTTTTTTACTAAGATATTTCTGCCATTTTTTCTTTTTGATTTTTACCTGCTGTATTTCGTTATTCCACCATGCTGTTTGATTTTTATTGTTATTATTTTTTAGGGCTCCACAAACGCTTTTAGCTGACGTAATAATAGTAGTTTTAAATGTTTGCCATACTTGTTCTACAGACATATTTTCGATATTATCCTGTTTGTTTTGCAGTGAACTGTGTATTAGTGCCTTATACTTTTTTGCTATTTGGTTATTCTTAAGTTTGTAATATTTTATTACTTCATTGTACCGTTTTGTTTTAGTTATTTTTTTATTAATATTACTTTTAGCTCTTTTTGTTTCAGCTACTACCAAATAGTGGTCACTTCCGATCTCAAATCCTCTTTTGACAACAACGTCTTTTATTTCCGCTCTGTTTATTCTAGGCACCACAATATAATCTATTATGGTATACTCTTCTCTACTTGGTTTTGCTCTTGTAAATTTGCGTAGATTTTTGTGTTCGCCACTATTAAGTCTTGTACTACACAAAATTCCAAAAGACGTTTGCCATTATTATTGCTGACATTTTCTCCATATTTTCCAACCTGCATTTGGTAAATACTGTCTCTTATGCCAACCCTGCCGTTAAAATCTCCTGCTATATAAACTTTACCAGTTGCTGCCTCTACTACATAATCTACTTTTTTCCAGAATTTGTCTTTAATTTCAGCCTTCACGTCTTCATCTGGTCCATAAATTGCTAATATTGTGATCACATTCGATTTATTTTTTAGTTGGATACTCAGTAATCGTTCATTTATTGTTTCAAATTTATTCAAATAGTTGTTAATATTAAGAACAATAAATAACTGCACAGTTAAACTAAACTTCCACTATTTATTCGAAAAATTCGCTTTAAATTTCAATTAAGTTATTGTAAAGATCAGCATGATATAGTTTTTTCCTGGTTTTTCTATATCATTGCACAGTTATACTGATCTTAGAGGGAAATACATCCAGGATAATCCCTTAGGGCTAATAACATCAAGGCTTTAATATTGTTATGTCTTATTACTTCCTTACTTGGCCTAGCCTTAACTCCTTATCAACATCAAGTACCTAGTTACAAACAAACAACATGTAACTTCAATATGTCAATCTGACGATGCTAGTTATAGCGAAACAGCTGTAATTGCATTTTAAAACGTATTTTTCGAATAAATAGTGAAAGTTTAGTTTAACTGTGAAGTTATTTATTGTTCTTAGTAAGATGAACTTCCAAAAAGTAGAGGTTAACACAATCAAGTTGTTAATATCTTTATGCATTATTATTCCTACTCCTGCTTGTGCCCTTTCATTCTCTTTTACACCAGTCCATATCAGTAAATGTCCATTTTCCAAATCAACAATTCCATTACCTTTCTTTTTGGTTTCCGATGTAACTAAAATGTCTAATTCTGCTTTTTCAAATTCATTGCATAATTCCATTTCTTTTCCCTTTATACTTCGTATATTCCATGTTCCCAGTTTTTTTAATACATAGTTTATTGTCTTTGTTCTTTGCCATTGTTGCTATATTTTGCTTTTTTGATTTGTTTTTATCTTTTATTAGTTTTTTGAATTCGGTGCTTCGAGTCTTCGAGGCTAATTTTATTCCATCTCCAGTCCTTTCCATCTATATTCAGCTTATTGTAGCCAATTTTCACGGTTTTCCCTTTTTCTTTTTCCTGCTTTGCTACTTTTCTTATTAACTTGTGTTTTTCTCTTTCTTCTTTCGTCATATCATGACGAAAGAAGAAAGATATGTATATCTTTTCATCTTTAATATGTCTCAGTTTATTTTTATTTTTCATAACTAGCTCTTTAAAAAATTAGATTATTTTGTAGAACAACGGCAACTAGGATGGTTGGGACACTTACAAAGGATGGACGAAGACGTACCAGTAAAAAGAATCTGGGAATCAAAACCAGAAGGAAGTAAAAAACGGGGAAGACCTAAGAAAACATGGGATAATATTTTGGGAAAAATTTTAACAAAGAGAGGTAAAACTTGGACAGAAGCAAAAAAAATTGCATTAAATAGAAAGGACTGGAATATTTTCATTAAGAATTAGTACACAGTTGTAACCCTTACACCCTTCACGGGTAGTTGACTCACCCTGTAGGTTAAGTCTGCTGGTAGATGTGCACATACTGATCTTTATCAAGATCTCTGATTTGTTTCCAACAGTTCGTTTTTTTATTTACCCAGATATCTTGATTTGTCTGTGAAATGTGACGGTTTAAAGAAAATGAAACATTTCAGATACGATCTTTATTTAAATGAATGTAGAAAATAAACTACAAAATGCTAGTAGAATTGACAACTGTGAATATTAATTACTTGTCAATTGCAGTTTAATTGTCTACATAACAAATATTCATTTTTTGGGAAAAATTACTATTTGAACTATCACCATATCATTGTTTTAACGGCTACTGATGCAACACGAGCAGTTGCTTTAGTACTGGACGGTTGGTAGTATGCTGCTAGAATATGAGGTGTTACAAGGTGTAGCGTCCAGAGAGCTGTAGAATGTTTTAAAGAAACTGTTAGTTTTTCGAGACAAAGAGTATCTGAGAGACGATGAGCTCGAGATGATCGTTTTGCGAGAAAAAAAATACTACCGCTATCATGGCTCGAAATCGTTAAAAGAAGAAGTACGTCAAGTAGCTGTTGACGAAATAACTATCTGAAGGCGATTAGGAGAAAATGGACTATGCTCCAGAAGACCTGCAACTGGTCCGGAGTTACTTAGAAGTCACAGAACAGCGCGTCTTCGATTTGCCAGGGAGCATCAATATTGGAATGTAGATGTAAGATTTTATTTTCTGAGTAGTGAAGGTTTTGTTTATATTGTTTACATTGTTTTCTTTTCTCCCCTGTATATGAGGAAGTATGCAATTATTTTAAGACGTCAGAAAAATAAACTTAAAAGTAAGGTTTATCTACAATTTGCGAAAAATTAAAGAAATCAGCCTCCGCGTTCGGAGATACTATATTAACCAAATATTAAATGTTTTAGTAGCTGTTTAAACCTTTACAAGCCATTTATAGTCCGGGAATGTTCTGGTCTGCTATCAATTAGATGATTAAACCACTTCTGTACGTCATTTCAATGTTAAGTTGAATAGCGGTACACGCTATTGTGTCTACAGAAACTGTAGCGACTTTGTACCATAACCCATGCATGCTTAATTCATTTGAGGTCTAGTGAAAGACAGGGTAAAACAATATGTGGTAGGTAAACCGTTAATTTTCATTGCACTAAGTACATCTATGGTTTAGCTCCACCCGGCGTTATCGTCTAAAAAAAATAAAAATTTAAACCAATAACAGAGTGATTAAGTAAATTAGAAATTTAACTATTTTATTATTTAATATCTAGTGTATCTGTATTGATGGTTGAAAAAAAATAGACAACCTTTTCTTGCAATATTTATGACATCTTGCTGACAGTAACTTGCAACGTGTGAATTCTAGCGAGTAAATTGTAAAAGCTATCATAGCCAACCTTCAGAATTTAAATATTTTTTTGTCCACGATAGTCCTGTAAAACCTTAATTATATATATGCTTTCTCGAATAAAATGTTACCTATTACTCACTAGTAAATAATGAACCATTATTCACTGTATGTAGTCACAATACCAGGTATGTCTAAACTTTGTATAAGAATATTCTTTATACTTTCTTTTCTACTTTTTACAAAGCATTGTTTTATTTTAAAGTTTTATTTAACTAACAAATATTTTAGGACAAAATTATATTTGTTATTATAGTACCAAATTTATTTACTAAAAAATAAAATTATTAAAAGCATAAGTAAGTATGCTAATACCAAAAATAAAGGCAACACATATTAAGTTGCATGTAAAATACTATAATAATTATAATAACTAGTAAATTTTAATTAAAAGTCGTGGATAAAGTATAGTATTCTACTCTCATATAATGGTAATTATTTATTTAGATGATTTCCAACCCTCGCCCACTGCGCGTGTTATAAATTTCGTCTTCATAACTAATAGCTACCATTATTATGCTCGTTCAATAATAGACTATTAATGGTTTTATATGCCATAATTTATCAATGAAACATCTTAATGAGGATATCTTCTTTGAGATGGGATCCAAAATACTGTTGATTTCTTTATAAAATATTTAGAATATTAGTAATAAGCATACAAAATTATATTTAGGTTCAGAATGTGAAATTTATTCCAGATCCCTAAAATTAAATATATAATGGGCAATAGGTTGTAATGCCAGTTGGTCCAGGAGGAATCGGCGCATGAGTACCGAAAACTATTCCACCTCAATTTTTTTATGTGATCCTTTTCAAATTGCCCTCCTAATGATATAAATGCATGTTGCCATGGCGCAACCCGGTGCCATATTGTTTAAACCGAAATTGTTTAAACAATTACAAGGAATTGTTATTTTTGAAACGGACAAATTTTTTTTATATTCTTTATTGAAATGCCAATATAAAAGGTCCTATGACTTTTCACGAGGTCCTATGACTTTTCACGATAAAGTTAATATTTTTAAAGATATGAATTTTTTAAGGTTTGAAAAATCTCAAATTTGGGTACTTTCGACCTATGAAAAATATATTAAAAAAAACAGATAATGTAAAAGTAATATTTTTTTTAATTCTCTATACAATAGTTAATAATATTGTTAATAGAGATTTAAAAAAATTTCATTGTTTATATCTTTTTTTAATTGTTAATTTGGCGCGCTCACAAGTATGCATCGCTTACTTTTAAGTATAGTTGTCTCTCTCTGACTCATGCGTTGCGTCGACCTCTCTGTGTCTTGAATCATCATCATTTATCTTAAAAACTATCAACTTTATCAAAATTGTTAAAGAAAGCAATGTTATTAGATAATAATTAAATTGCCTACAATTTGTTTTTAATAAATTTTTTTCTGAAACAATTTCGGTTTAAACAATATGGCACCGGGTTGCGCCATGGCAACATGCATTTATATCATTAGGAGGACAATTTGAAGAGGATCACATAAAAAAATTGAGGTGGAATAGTTTTCGGTACTCATGCGCCGATTCCTCCTGGACTAAGTGTAATGCCAACTCAAACAGAGCTCACTACCGCAAAAGAGAAATATCTGGGAAAGATTTCCGTAACCTTACGGACAGGAGACAAGTTCTATTAGCCCTGAATAGTCCACGGATCACATAGGGACTAGTATTAGAATATCACATGGTCCTTACCGAAGTCTGCAACAACAATGTGGTTAATCTAGACTAGATCAAAGGATATGGAATTTCGAAAGGCAACCGTATAGCTGACTCGTTGGCTAGGAAAGCTGTCTCCCAAAAGACTTTGGGACCTGTCAGTCTCATCAGTATCAGCTGTGGTTGACCTAGGAAAGGAACGCTCCCCTGACAAATTCAAGGGCAGATGGGAAGGAGAAAAAGGTTGCACGTGATCTAAGGAACTTCTGCATAACAGCCAAGAAATAAGTTGCCATAATCAGAAAGGATCTGCGTTTGGTTATATGCATCCTTGCTGGCAATTGTCACCTTTGAAAACATCAGAACATGTTGGGTTTATCTGACACCCCACTATCAAGAGGATGTAAACAGAAAGATAAAACTGTTGAACACGTCCTTAGTAAGTGTAGGGCACTCTCTTATAAGACTTTCTGTTTTCGGAGAAAACTGGCTAACACATGCCAACCTGGGGGAGCTGCCTACTGGCGACGTTATCACCTACTTTAAACAGGTAGGCTAGTTGACAAGCTAATTGGTAGGCTTATTTTCATAAAGACGCACAATGGGTTGAATGTGCAGTGGGGCAACCCCCCTTCAATAATAAGAGATACAAAACGGTACATATTTCTGGTCATGGTATACACTACAATGTCACAGCACGATGCACAAGTATATTTCTATAATATTTTAAGAATTTAAAATCACGATTATTTTATAAATTTTTTAATAAAGTGAGATTTAATCCATTAGCATTATTGCTGACGGAGTTCTACCAAAATTTATAGTAATATTAAAAACAATTTAGCATTAATCCAAACAGATATTGTGAGTAAGAACTTAAAAACAAAATATTACGGGTGTATTATTATAGTATATTTTTTATATGCTTTATAATACTAATAGTACCGAAAGCTTCAAGATAGATAAGAAAATATTTTATTCGTTATAAACAAATTTTTTCAACTTTGGTTATTTGTAGTCGCTTTCAGCTGTGTGTAGCTTGGTTCTCAACTTTTTAGTATTTTCGTATGTACCTTTTTATCTTCCTGCTTGTGTTTTAGCTTTCCATACCTACTAATATTAGTCCATTCAAGCTAGATGTCCCAACCATCTTAATTGGCTTTATTATCCTCAATGCATCTATTATTTTTACTTTATCTATGCCCCGTTTTCACAAACGTTAATTTTGGTTTTAATCAGCTGTTAGCAACTTAATCACTGATTAAAATTTAAAAGGTGTTTCTAGGTGATTAATAAATTTAACAGTTAATTACCTTAACAGGTGATTAAACTGTCTAATCAATGATTAACTGTTTCATAAAACATATTATTGTACTAACCCTTACTATGTGAAAGTTCATCTTATTCAGAACAATAAACAACTAAAAGGTTGAATTAACTTTCACTATTTATTCTTTAAACACTTTAAATGTAATGACAGCCGTTTCGCTATCGAAATAGCATTGTCAATCTGACGAAGTTACAAATTAAATTTTATTTTTTTACATTATCTCCCAAACTACTTGACATTTTGTAATAAAAATTGACACGTTACTTTCTTGTTCTAAAAGCATTTTTCATAAAAAAGAAAAAACAAAATCTCAGAGCTCAGAAAAATTTTAAGGGGGTGTGCAGCCCTATATCCCCCCAAACTTTTGAGTACGTTCAAATCAAATGAATTTTCTGGCATCATTTGTTTAACACATTATTTTTAAAACTTTTTTGCGTCTTATCACTTTTGTCAAAAAACAGTTTTTATTGAGATACGGTCCTTTCATTAATTAACCTTTAAAAAATAAGGCAACTAAAAATAATGACTTAAATGAATAATTCAACGTTAGTTGTTAGACTGACAACTAACGGCAATAAAATGGTCCCTTATTTTTTAACAATATGTATCTTTGTATTGTTAATTTACTATTTACTATTACGTAATTAATATTGGTCTTTTTGGTATGTTTTTTGATAAATTTATTTATGCAGAAAAATCATAAAATAAAACCATAAATTGAACTGATCTTAACATTAGAACCTGAATAATAAAACTAAAGTACAAAAAATATTCTTTTTCTTCAAACGTCAAATAATGATGACAATACTTATCTAACTTGATTCTGTCTTTCTTGATTCTGTTTTTATACAGTTTAATGTAGTTTTGACCAATTATCGTAAAAGATCTAATTTCCGTTCAAATTTTATAGCAGGCTTAAGCACCAGCCGACAATACGGGACAAAAGGGTCGTTTATTGGACTTAAGAAGTGAGAACGGAATAAGTATGAATGTACGCTAACCGATACTTTATTTCGGACTTGGAGGGCCTCAAGCTACTACATCATTAGCCGCGGACTCAATTTCGTTTAGGTTTTCCATTTTCGCACTAAATTTGCGCTTGGGGTAGCATCAACAATACGCTGTCTTTAACAACTGTAACCAGGGAGACGCATATCCCACCGACGACTCTATTACGCGCCTCACTTCGTTCGGCGCGTAATATCGGGCGCGTCAAGAGAAGTCATGCTTCTCCACCTCATAAAGTAATATACTATGTCTTTATATATTATACAAAACGTAATATTTACTGTAACAGGGTTTAAATACAAAAGTATTAAATAACAATTATGTGGCGTCTTTTCTAATATTAAAACGCAATATCAAGAGATAATATCCTAGATGTGATGTCTATTAAGCCATAATGAATTTTTCTTTGTTCCACGAGCTATAACTTAAATATGCGATAACCTCATTTTGAAAAAATATATTTATAATAATTAATGGGTTATTATTTATGCATTTTCTCTCATTTATATTTCTGATAAGATATTATGTTCCAAGTATTGTTTCATTTAATTTTTATTTTCTGCACTAGTATACTTTGATTGCTCCAGTATATCCTTTATAGTTTTATAAGGTTCTTTAATTCCTTTTTTTTATTTGACTTCTTCAAAACTGTTACATACACCAATATCACCTAGGATTCTGTACAGTGTTAAAAAAAATAAATATGTATAAATTAAGACAGCACATTATTTTTAGTTAAAGTATATATAAAATAGGTACACTTTTATCTTTACTTTTACCTAAGTGGGTTTTTACTTTGATTGTTCCTATAGATTCTCTCACACAATTAAATGTCACTTTTTTTCACCCTTAACCTCCAGAAAATAAACTGAAAAAGTTTTTTGCGAACTCGAGAGAAATATAATACTGTACACAAAAGAAAAGTGTGCCCTGGGGAGACACAGCTTTAGATATTTGAAGGCAAAGACACGTAAGTTTTATATTGATTCTATAAAATTCTTATATTACGGGTGGTTAAAGAGAATTCTAGCTTGGTAGTAAAAAATTATAATTCTGTAAGTAATAGGAGTTTTTATTTGTTCAATCAAATAAAAATGTTTAATGGTGACAACTTAATACTTTATTTAATATGTACACTTAATAGTACATTTACATTTTTATGTTCTTCTGTATCTATAAATTGAGAAGGGTGAAGCCAAAAAGCCTGATTCGCACTTAAACCTCATTAATTCTGTGTGAAATCCGATAGAAGGCATTCGATTTATTTCGTAACCCAGAGTGTTCGGTTTTTATTGTTTTTGTAATTGGTAAAAAGTAGCTCGTCTTTAGCTGCCTTGGGAATTGCCCTGCCACTTCCAGAACCTTTGACTGCACGTTATTAGACCTTAGTTTTGAACTTCTATTAGCTGAAGCTCCCCTGGAAAGGGTTCCCTGAGAACAGCCATCAGCCTTTCTGAGCAGAACTATTTACAACATCATTTCTCTCTTGGATTTTTCTTAATTTTTGATACAGCACTCTGAGTAACACCAACAATATTCGCGATATCACTTTGACTAAAGCTCTGTTGTAACGAAGCAATTACTCTAGATTAAAATATATTATGTCTCTGGGCCTTTTTAAACAGCTCAAATGAAATTTAAACAAAAATTGGAAGAATGTGAAAGCACCCAAATTAATTAAATATGACCAAATAATACAATCTCTAGATAATCAAAAAAGGGATAAGGACTGTACTCAAATAAGTATATAATTTTACCACGAAAAGGTAGTTTCTATAATAAAAATAATAAAAAAACAATATTTTTTTCAAGAAACGGGGGATACATTTTTATTTAATAAAATTTACTTAAATATTTTACCCGCAAGTCACGTGGCAATGAATAATAATCAAAATGCGTGACGATACTTGTTGCCAAACAAGAATTTTTGCTATCGAGTACTATGATGTATGTTGATATTTGGATAGTATTACTGTGATTCCCGTGAAATTTCTTTGCAATTTCCTCAATAATTATATTTTTGAATAAATTTTTAAAGGTTTTTCCATAATGAAAAGTGGATATATTAGGACTGATAGTTCAAATTGCCCAAGAATTGATTGCTTTACGGAGGCTAATTTCTTCGCAACAAATAATATAGCTTGGAATTTTATGAGAAAACCATCAAACAAATATCTACCTTATCCAATAACTTTGTCAATGTGGTCTGTACAAATTAATGGTTCTCCAGGAAGCAATAACTGCAAATAAAGCAAAAGCTTGTTAAAGCTAAAGAACGAAAGAAAACTATTGTATATAACCTAGTTTTTTATGTAGTACAAATTTGTAGGCAAATTAAATGGACAGTAAAACAATTTTTTGTGCTTATGTGGATATTGGTAACCTGAAACAATTTCTAAAAGATGCATAAAAGATATTTTTTGTTAGTTGGTATAATAAAATTAGTCATAATTGCATAGGATCCCGAAAATATTTGATTTTGAAAAGAATCAAATTACTGTTCAATATAAAATACAACCAGGGCCTACATACTGCGACAGCGTTAATAAAACTTCCAATTTCAATAAAAAAACAAATTAAAAACCTTTTAGGTGTTGTGATCAATAAAACTGTGCAACATATTTCAAAATCAATAAATGATTATTTTGGATTCAGAATTAGAATTAAACATAAAACTAAAAATAATTTGGAAGAATAACAAAATCAATAGAATAGTAGATTATTACACGATCGATTATGTAGGCCATTATTCACGAGGGTGAAGATTGAGCCCACGAATCGAAGGCTCAATTACCCGAGTTAATAATGGCCATTATCGCGAGTACAATACTATACTTTTTCTACACTTATCGAATAATTAAAAACCAGATTAAATTAAATTTATTTAAATTAATCATTTGACATTAATTTGCATTCAAATTTAATAATTTGTGTAATTATATAATACAAAGATTATTTATCAATTTTATTTCATCAAAATTTAATTCAAATATTTTAAAGAGGTATAGTCTTTTCAATATTAATTGCTAAAATCCATTTAAAAGTGTCATAGAGAGTGAGTTAGTTTACCAGGCTTTAAAGTAGAAATAATGACATATTTGTCCCGTTAAACATCCACTCTGTATCGTCGGAACCCAGCTTTCTCTAAACTGGCAGTCTGTATGACACTTTTAAATGAATTTTAGCAATTAATATTGGAAACACTATACTAAATATGCCATTACAATCAAAAAGTATCAGATTTAGTACAATTATTGTACATCATTGAACCTTTTTCGTTGCCATGGATAGCTAATAAAACCTTAGAAATTCGTGGCCTATGATACCGTAAATAATAGACATATTATTCCATAGGCGTGGAAAAATATTTTTATTTTAATGTGTTTTTATACAAAAGGTACTACATATTTTATTTATTAACCTCTGACAAAAAAAATTTAATAAGGTTTATGATCATTAAGGAACAGTCACATTCTATCGATACTCTCCCACCCACTTGCAAGGTTTCGCGGCTTCAAAACAATACGTGTTTAAGGAATCTTATTGCTGGGTCTATATATGTTTATACGTCCATGCTTTTTCCAATTTCAACTAGGACATTAAATTTAATTGTCATTAAACGCGATAAACAAATGAGCTAATAGGAATTCATCATAGAACATAATTTATTTCGTAATAAGAAATCTATTTTTAAATAAAAGAATAATCTATAAAATGCGTCTACTGCTAACATATGATTACAATTTATTATTTAAAATAAATTTAAATATTTAATTCTCTAGATTTCTGCAATATCAGATTATTAACGCAAACATGTACTTGTAAGTTATTAAACTCCAAATTGCAGAACGATTAGTTATTTAATTCATTCGAAGTAAAAAAATTAATATAATCTGTTCTACCTGGAAAGTATTACCTTTTAAAAATCCACCTAAAAAATCAGTATTTCAATTGGGAGTTGTGATCCTACGGCCTCACACATACATACACGTCAAGCTTACAACACCCCTCTTTTTAGGATAAAGGTTAAAAAACAAAGTTTTTTCTCCAGCGAGGCGGTTCTCAAATATAAAAGGTCCAATTAAATAACCATCTATCACCACACATCCCACTTTTAACGAAAATCTAAGCTAAAAGTTTCATTCATCATATTTTGCGAATGTTTTCAATTAACATAAAAAAAAAGTTTTAAAATTATAAATATTGTTAATTTACAAATTTTGGTAGGTAATTATCATTCTAACTTAAAAACCATAACGTATTACATGGGTCCTCACACAATATAAAACGGTTTTCCTCAAGGGTCTATATTAAGCCCAATTTTATTTAACATTTACTTTGCAGATCTGCATAGGTTAGTGGGTGATAAATTTAATATGATATAATACGCCGATAACTTATATTTTTATTTCACTCACGGTTCATATGAGCAATGTTTAGATGAATTGAGAGAGTGTATGCGTGGTGTTCAAAAGAAAATGGTGTGCAAATACTAGTGTTTCGTATGCATTCTACAAAGCTTATATTCGTTCGATATTGAACTATGGGTGTACACTCTACGGAGCATCATCAAAATCAAATCTAATTAGGATTGAGAGCATATAATGTAAAGCAGTTAAAATTTGTATGGGGCGAATGATATCATCTCCTAACCAAGCAGTCCTGACAGAAATACAAGAACCCCCACTAAACATACGCAGACAATACCAACATGATCCAAAAATATTCTAAGATAAATACATACAATCTTACAATCCCAGTTTAAACAATTTAATACTTAAAACCAAACTAAATGATTTCGGAGAAAGCTTAACCAAAATATTCACAGATGGATCAACATGTGAGGATGGAACAGGAGCAGCATTTTTTTTCTCTAATACCAAAAATTTAAATTGCCAGATATATTTTCAGTTTACACTGCTGAGGCTATTGCAATAAAATAATGTTTTGATTGGTGTATGCTAAATCCAGTTCAAACAGTTTTTTTAATGTCAGACTCAAAGTCCGTCCTACAAGCTGTTGAAGGTTCACCAATAAATGTATTTAACCAAGAAATCATTTTGGAAATTAAGGATTTGATGTATCAATTACATTGTAATAATAAAAAAAATATTCTTTTGTGGGTTAAAGGTCACAGAAAGGTCACAAAACAAGCTTGCGGTGTATCGTCTGGAAATTTATGTGACAGTACCGCACCTGCTCCCTCATTGCTTGCATCGCTTGTTACAACCAACGGTTTTTCCTGACCAAAATGGACAAGTGAATCACTTGAATATAAACATCTTTTTAAATCTTCAAATATCTTGGTATCTTCATCAGTCCAGTTCCATTTTGCATGTTTCTTCAGATGACGATGAAGGGGGACACATCTCACGACACATCGTCCATAATACGTTATAGAGCCAAGGAGAGAACGTAGCTGGGTACTATTTTGAGGTAAAGGCATTTGTTTAATGTTTAATGGGTAGTCATCAACTTTGAAATCTGCACAGATTCGTAGACTTCCATTTGATTTTAAAGCTACAATTATTGGAGATGCCCAAGATATTGGAGTGGTTGTAGTATTGACTGGTTCCAGTACTCCTTCTTTCACAAGACGTTAAAGTTCCGCTGACACTTGATCCTTTAGTGCAAGAGGTACACTTCTCGGACGAAACATCTTTGGCGTTATTGATTCGCTAATGTGTATTTTGGCTTGATGTCCTCTAATCGTACCCAATGTATCCTCAAAAAGTTCGGAAAAGTCTTTCAATAAATCATTGATTAAACGGTTGACCTCAGGCTGTAAATTAACTGTATTATTGACCTTCGTAATGCTGGGTTCTTTTACATGACAAACTTTTGCACCAGGGGGTAATGGTAATTTAAATGCGAGAACCCAGTCCAAACCAAAAAGTGGTATGTCTTCTTCTTTTATGTCATATATTGGTATAGTTATTTCCGTTTGAAACGCATTAACCTCCACCCATGCCTTACCTAAAGTACTAATTGGTTTATCAACATATGCTGTAACGTCAGTTGTTTTTGTTAGTTGAGGTTTACCTATTTTTTTCCATGTTATTCTCCCTATAACTGCATGTACCGAGCCTGGATCATAAAGCATGCCAATATTGTGTTCGTTAATGTCTATATTTAACAGTACTTTACTGGAAGAACCAATTTTTCGAATATTTGACGTAGAAGGAAACGTTACTTCATCATTTGAATCTGTATCACTGTAATTATTTGATAAAAGGTTTGTCTCATTATTATGATAAAGTCTGTGCCATGCACTATCTATTTTTTTTTAGGTAAAACCATCTACTTTAATAACAATAACTACCTACTAATACTAATTCTTATGTATAATAAAAAAAAATATATTTTTTCTCTTTTGTATATCTTAAGTAATCAAAATTTTTAAAGTGCCTACTAAATACTAAAACAAACTTTGCAAGATAATTAAATCACCAGCTTTGTGAAATTTCCGAAAAAATTACGTATTTTGCTTAATCTAGCTCAACTATCCAATGAACAATTTTAGCAGGTATAATAATGTTAACCTAATTAATAAGTAACCTTAAAACTTCGGCTTCAGATATATCATAAACTATCAAAGTCACTAATCAAATGATAAACACAATTGATTGTATGTTAGTATTGCACTGTTTATCTTGTCTGCTACCTTGGAATTATGTTTGACAAGAAAATTAATTAAATAGTTTAAATTCTCAATGCCTTAGTAATTGCATTGGTGCAATTACAAGATTTCACATCATTAACTTATTACTATTATTAGCTGTGTATTAGCAAAACTTATTTGTGTAGTAGTACCTTGTGATATTTTTTTTATTGAACCAATATTATTTAAATTTAACAATAAACCAACTACATCACTAGAAAAATGTATTGCAGAAAAATTAGTTTATTAAATCTTGGTATTTAAACTGTATCAACTATATTAAATCAACTTTTTCAATCTTTGTACTATTTTAATAGTACACCCTTTACTTTGGGTTTTTCATTTGGTTTCCCGTTGGTCACATTTGAAATAGTATTCGCAGGCACGACAGTATTTCATCTTTTTATTAGTTTTTTTTTTGATATGAGTAAACATCATTTTGCTACAACTCTAAACAATACTAAATAAATCTCGAAGTCAGATAAACATACAAAAAAAATGATTTATTCTTTTGAAGTGAAAAATGTACTTACAATGTTTACAAATTTTTTAAAATAAATTAATAAGCAAAAAAAGGGTTTTAAATAAAATTAATATTGTATGCATGATTGTAGGCGATGTGGCATGCTATCGATTAAATGGTCGAGCTGGGCTTGCGGAATTCTCTCCCATTCTTCACGAGCAGCATCTTTCAGTTCCCGTAGAGTAATTGAAGGAGGGTTTTGCTTCTTAATGCGTGTTTTAAAAATGTCCCAGGCATGTTCAATGACGTTCAAGTCAGAGGAATATGATGGCAATCTTAATATGGATATTCCTTCTTCTTCCAAAAAATTTTGTACTGCAGCTGTTCGATGTGGAGGTGCATTGTCATGCATAAACACAAATCCATTACCTACCGCCACCGAAATAGATGCACAACAGGATTTAAAACTTTCTCGATGTACACAGCACCAGTGATTCTTCTCTCCAAAAACCAGGAGAGGCGTCCGTGTACCCCTCTTAATACCAATCCAAACAATAATACTCCCATCTTCAAATAGAACACGTAACTTCAAATGGAACACGTGGTTGGGCTGTTTCTAATCGGGCTTGTTGTCCTGGGATCCTCCAAACTAGCGTTCTTCGCGAATCAGAAACCAAGCCAATTCTTGATTCATGATTCATCAGAGAACATCATGTAATTCCAGTTAGGACCATGGTGTAACATTTCTTGAGCCCATTGCAACCTTACAATTTTTTGTTGATAGGTTAGTTTGGGAACACGTAGAGGTCTTCTGCGATACAAATTTACCGCATTTAATCTTCGTGTAATTGTTTGCCTTGATATATTCAGTCCTTCAAGTCAAGCAATTTCTCTGGATATGCCACTTGTAGATTTCTGTCGATTTCTTCGAGGAATCAATTAAATATGACCAAATAATACAAAAATGAATCAAATTTAGCATTATTTTGATTTAAAATCGCTTTAAAATAAATATCAACAAGAGTTTTTAAAAAACCGTAAGACTAGATATTTATATTATTTCTAAATATTCCAAACTTTTGGACATATATGTATATATTATTGTATATCATTTGTTTTCAACTTTTCGTCATTATATTTTCATGTCAATTACGAGCATAATTTCATCATCAAATCTTACGTTGAAATTTCTCGGAATTACTTTTTCATTCTTCTCTTTGGGTATATCACCCCATACTGCTTGTGAGGGCTGGTATCATCAATTTTAGACACATTTTTAAAGGTATTTCCAGGCATTGATAAATCATTAATACCAATTCAAATCTGAGTCTTTCAAACAGTCAATTTTTTATTTCCAATTGAATAAACTTTATTTTAAAAAATATCTTAACTTTTAGTACATTTAACTGCCCATTTTCATAGCTCCTTTTTCGTCTTTTAAGGAAGCCAAAACGTCGATAAAACAAAAGAGCGAAGTTACGTTATTATGCTCATGCAGGTGTACCTAACGACGTATACCGTTTGCCCTATATCGCAATGGTAATGTTGGTAATATCTTTGTAAAATGGGAACATCTTATAAAATATCTTTCTTCTTTACCATCTCATTTTAATATGCAAGGAAAGTAGATATATTTTATGATAGCATTATTACTTATAATGTTTGGGTTTTTTAAATCTTTAGTCTTAAGAAATATGCTTTATATAATATAAACAGTTGGTTTTTAAGAATGGGGATTAAAGTAAAAAATGTTTCTTTATAGATAAAGCATTGTTTAAGTGTTAAGTGTTTATGGTAACTTTAACAAAATATATTTAACTCCAAATATAGCAGTATGTCTAGAAAATATATTCAATTAAAAAAGTTAATTGGCCAAAATTTTTTCAAAGGCTTATTACATACCTTTAGTTAATTAATGTAAACAAATTAAAATTAACACAAGCCCTCTGTAATTCTTACCTGCTTCAATGGTTAAACTAACATTAAAACGCTATTTGCTAGTAAATAACTAACTCATCTCAAAACAAACTCTATAAAATGTACACCGAAGAAAATGATTCAATAAGAATATGTTACTATTAAAAAGTTTACTATGGCGGAAAATCTTTTTACTACTATTATTAGTAGTAGTAAAACCATAAGGTATATTTTACCGTCTAAATTTTTACTATGGCAGTAAAATTTTTTTAATGTCACAGCTAGTAGTTACATACATAATATTTATATTACCATCTCAGTAAATCTTTCTAACTGCACAGTAATTTTTTATCTACCGCAGTTACATCACTACCAGTATTATTTTTCTAACCACCTCCATTTAACAGGCGAATTAAATCTGAGAAATATTTACGGTGGTAAAATAAATTTGTAAAATATCCCAGGAACTCTAACGTTTAATGCTGAAATAAGTCTTACTACGCTAATCAGCTAATTAACTGGGAAAAATCTTATTGTCTTTGGTGGTGTGAGTCGGTTGAGACAAGGTCCAAATTGTTTTTGGGAAATGGGTAAATACAATACTGGGTAAGTACCAACATATTTGCAAAAAATTTGTAAAAAAGGTTTTAACACCGCGGACACCGGTATGTTGTATATTTCACAATTATGTATTTATGTTACACTGGTTATACTTAAAAAGCAAATTGGCTAGTGTATAAGATACAGTATGATTAGTTTTATTTTAGTTTTTGAAAACCCAATAATTTCTCCACTCCACAAATTTTGATTATATTATTTTTAATTATTTTTAGATAGGGGTATTAAAGATGGGCATTTTACCATGAATAATGTGGAATTTAAGAAAAGTAAATATATTGTGTGTTAATCAACCATTTTTTGGGACCTTTTGGAGCTAGAATCTACAAGTGAAGCAAAAATTAGTTAACTGTTAAGTGTTATAAATGTGGCTAAATTTGCTTGGGAACAGAAGAGGACAGTCTTGGTTGTATTTTTTATCTCATCCTTTATCGTTACTACCACTTCTGCTGATATCAATCCATATTGTGTAGAAAGTGGGGGAAGTCAATTTTTACCTAACCCAGAACTTATCTGGGCACGGAGGATTCCAGGCTTACTTATATCGGTTTAAACTCAGCCAGACAAACGAATGTCAATACTGTAATTTGGAAGATAGCGTAGAACACACGGTTTTCAACTGTGAAAGATGGTTGGAGATTAGGACTGAAACTCAAAACAAAATAGGAGAACTGACACCAAATAATTTAGTTAATAAAATGTTGCAAAGCGAAAAGAACTGAAAGACAATAAATAAGATAGCCGTGGAAATAATATCATCGAAAATGAAACAAAACCGAGAAAGGTAAAGAATAACATCGAACTCCGCCGACCTATTCGAAGTAATGCCTGACGGCAGTCCTAAATAGGTTTCTACTTTGGCGAAGGGGTGGTTTTAGTGGGTATACCAATCTTGCACAACAAGCTGGGAGCCTCCACACTACCAGGTAAGGGCAGAACCATGTACCTG
The DNA here is from genome assembly GCA_035357415.1 of Ophraella communa. Lineage (NCBI taxonomy): Eukaryota > Metazoa > Arthropoda > Insecta > Coleoptera > Chrysomelidae > Ophraella > Ophraella communa. The sequence goes on from CM068994.1 coordinate 3,121,449, forward strand.
GTTTCCGTAATGGGATTTCCACCTCAAATTAAAAAATCCATATTGTGTATTTAGTTTTGCCTTATTTACTACTTTCACTTCTTTTATTCATTTATTTATTTCTTGGGTATATGTTATGTAGTCTATAATAATGCTAAAAACAATAAATAACTGAACGGTTGAACTAAACTTCCACTATTTATTCGAAAACTACCTTTTAAAAGGCAATTACAGCAGTTTCGCTAATAACTAGCATCGTCAGATTGACATATTGAAGTTACATTTTGTTTGTTTGTAGCTAGGTACTTGATGTTGATAAGTAGTTAAGGCTAAACCAAGTAAAAAAGTAATAAGAGATTATCCTGGATGTATTTCTCTCTAAGATCAGTATAACGGTGCAATGATATAGAAAAACTAGGAAAAAACTCTATCATGCTGATTTTTACAATAACTTAATATATTTATGTCACAATAATGTCTTATATATGTATAAAATGAAGACTCAATCAAAGTAAACAGTTTATTAGTGGAGAACTACAAGATTTATTTTTTCATTAACTACTTTAAACTGTTAATATGCTAGAAGTCTTTTAATTTCAAGTTCTTCTAGAAAATCTAAATTTTGTTTTTTATCACAAATGTGTAGTGAGTTTGGATGTTCAAGTAGGTGTTTTGCATAGTTCGACTTATCTGATTTTTGTAATCTATATGCTCTTAAATGTTCATTAAATCTTACTTAAAAATTTCTTTGTGTTTGACCTATATATACTGCATTAGTTTTTGGACAATTAATTTTGTAAACACCGGATTTTTTTAATTTTGGTAATTTTGTTTTCACAATTAACAATTTTGTTCCAATATTATTTTGTGTTTAAATGATATTAATGCTAATGTTGCCGAAGATATTATTTTTGAAGTTGCGTTGGAAATATTTCCACAATATGTAATACTTTTATAGCTTTTAATTTCATTAGTTTGTTTTGGACATATTAGTTCTAGTGACATTTTTTGTTTCTTCTTATTAATTAATTTATTTATCAAATGTATTGGATAGCCATTAGATGTAGCTATTTATTTTATGATCTCAATTTTTTATTAAAATTATTTTTGTTCATTGGAATTAAAAATGCTCTATGTATCATGGAATTATAAGCTGCTAATTTATGTGATAGTGGATGATTTGAATTATATGGTATGGATACATCTGTTTGTGTAGGTTTTCTGTATATTGAATAATTTAATGAATTACTAACTTTTTTAATTCTTAAATCTAAATTAATTAAAATTAATTGAATTATTTTCTTCAACTTCTGAAGTAAAATTAATTTTAGGATGCAAGGTATTAATATAATTAAAAAATATATCTAACTGCCGTTCGCTACCCACAAAACCTGCTAACACATAATCAATATATCTAGGTATACCAAAACACAATATTGTTTTTATAACTAGAATTAAATATTTTGTTTTCTAAATTATCCATAAATATATTTGCTAAAATTGGAGAAATAGAACTTCCCATGGGAAGACCCTCATTTTGAATATAAACTTTGTTATCAAAAGTAAAATAATTTTGACTAATGCATACATCAGATTAATTATGTCTGATATTATACCTGGATGTATATTCCTTTCATCTAATAGCTTTTTAACTAGAACTATACATTCTTTAGGAGGTATTTTAGAGAACATATTAGTTACATCAACGGATACCAATTTTTATTTTGTAAATTACATTTATTCAATTTTTGATCAAATCTAATGAATTTTGTACTGAATATTTAGATGTGTAACCATAATTGTTTAGGATACTATTTAATTTTTTAGCTACTTTAGTATTAGGAGTGTTAACATACGAAACTACCGGTCTAATTGGTTTTGAATCTTTATGTAATTTAATTGTTCCATATAATTCTGGACATTGAGGATTTTTATTTACTAGGTATTTTTTTATTAGTCATTAAATAGGTAATTTGAATGATTTACATGTTCTCTTATTTGGTTAGAAAATTTCTGTGTAGGATCGTTTTTTTAGAATTTTGACATTACTTGACATTATGAAATTATTCACTTTAGATTTATAATCTTTTTTTTTAAATTACTGTTGAGTTACCCTTATCTGATTTTGTTAAAATTAGGTTATTTTGATTGATTTTAAAGCTAAAATATCATTTTTAATACTGTGATTTAAGCAACATCAAGTACCTAGCTACAAACAAACAAAATATGTCTTCAATATGTCAATCTGACGTTGCTACTTATTAGCGAAACATCTGTAATTGCATTTTAAAACGTTTTTTTTTCGAATAAATAGTGGAAGTTTAGTTCAACGTTTAGTTATTTATTGTTCTTAGTAAGATGGATTTCCACAAAGTAAAGGTTACCACAATCAATTTCTATAATAATGCTCTTTGAGTTTCTTTATTTTGCTATAAATGTGTTGTACAAATCTGTTTCCAATTTTAATATTATTTGCTTTACGGAATTCTATCATTATATCTCCATTTCTGTATTTTTTCCTTTTTGCCGAACTTTCCCATACATCCCTGACCTCTGTTTTCATCATTATTGCGTTTCAATCTTCCCTTATAATAATATTATCTTTTAATTATCTGGCTCTGTGTAATTTTTTTTGTAATTTTAAATAGAAATAATTTAGTATGTTTGCTTTATCCCCTACCGGTGCATAGATCTGTATGATTGAAATCCCTTCTCACAGGTCTAGATCAATAGTTATTATTCTGGGCGAGATTATATTGTAGTGTTTACTCATTTGGCATGATTTGGCGTTCAAATTATCCTCACTCCCTCTTTTGTCCTGTTATTTGCTAAAGTATGAAAATTTAAATATTTTAATTATATTTTTTTAAACAGTTTTTTTATATTTTTTAAATGTGTTCGAATAAAAAATGATTTATTTTAAGTCTAAAAAAGTAGTAGCTATGTTTTTATTGTGGTCAGGTTTTCTATTCAAATACGGATTAATTAACATTTCATGCAGCCATATGGTATGAGGATAGTTGGAAAATAAAAGTCTCATATTCATTCCTGTGATGATATTTGCTTAACAAAAATATGGAATTTTGTTTCAATAGCTCCAGTTTTAGAATTTGATATGAATTTTAAGTAGAAGCGATAGTATCCGAAAATAAAGCCAAATGTATTTGAGTTCTAAACATGTTCTGTTTTTGTTTATCCAGGATAATGACATTCATGTTTTCATTTTCACAAACACCTACAACAATAATGAATTTAAATAAAGGTAACGAAGTAAAATATAGGGGATGCTTTAAAAAAGCTACATTTTCATGGGGAGTGTGTATGAATTGTATAATTTAGGTGGTTAGTATTCATAAAATATTAATAATGGATAGCATTAAGGTCACAATATTTTTGCAAATGTAATCAACAAACATTATAGTTGATTCAATAAGAAACACAAATCTCTTACCTTAAATGGAGGACAGGCAGCATCACAGCACAATGAATTTCAATACCACAGCGGAAAAGTAACCCTTTCAACACTAAAAAGAGTGCGTCAAACTGGATTTTTCCGTACGGTAGTAGAAAAAATAATGTACCTAATAAGTGAGTACAGTGACTTTGCGCACTTTTTAGGTATACTACACTAAGATTTGTGAAAATATTTTAAAATAAATAAAACCGGATCAGTAAAACATTTATAAAATCGGATGTTTAAACTTTAAGGAATGTGAGCAAACTGTAATTGTTTCTTATTATCATAAAAGTATTAAATTAAAAATATTTAAACAAAGAGGCACCAAACGGTCGATGATACAACAAGAATTTAAGTAATTAGAGTAATGTTAAAGTGACACCCAGTACCTAAATTTTTTATTTAGGGGAGCAAAACAAAATAAAATACTAGGACTGCTAGCAGACGTCTCATCTGAATTGTAAATTCATCAGCGTTAATTGAGCTTCTGAAATCGAAATACATGCAGATTTTATGCAAATATCACTGAGAACAGGAGAAGCAGGACACAAAGCCCTTATTTGTTGGCGTAATATTTGCATTTGGTCTAGCAGGTTACATTTTTTGTTATTGATGATGATTAATGGGGGTTGGGATCGACTGCGGTTCTAGAAATTAATTAATTATCTACCAAAGTTATTTTTTTTAATTGTTTTATTTTAATTATTATTAAATATTATTTATTATTGCAAAATTAAAACGGCTTATTAGCAAAATTAAATATAATAGAAGATAAAATACAGTCAGAATTAACAAATTTCCAATTAGTAGTAAAACATATTAAATACCGAAAACCGTTTACACTACCACTACACCAACACACACTTTTATATGCCTGACGCGCGTTTCGATAACCAAGTTATCTTCTTTAGAGACCTTCGGTCTCTGAAGTCAGGCATATAAAAGTGTGTGTTGGTGTAGTGGTAATGTAAACGGTTTTCGGTATCATTTTCGCCAACGGTTCCAGATTCAACATTTTAAACATATTAAATATTTAAATTTTTGTACTATCGGCTTCAGAATAGCATATACATTTTCAAACTCAAATTGCTTGCATTGAATCCATTTTAAGGATAGCCTATTTATTGTGTATAACCAATCACGATTTAAATAATAATAAATTTGAAATCAGTCAAACAGTTTTCCACGCCCACATCTTTAATGTTATACAGAGTGGGATGATATTGAGTGAGGGAAGATGGCAGCATAATAAGGTGTTCTATTGACAAATTGCCTGTGTATTATACAGTACGATTTTATTTGTTTTTTAATGCAACCTCTTTACTGATTCCTTTTTTGTGACAACGTTGGCTATTTACACGGATTTTAAATTTTGTTTAGTAATTTTTTATTACGACGAACTTTGGCTATTGACATGGATTTAGAATTTTATTTAGAAAATTGCTTTTTTAACCTTAATTACAGCCGTTTCGCTAGACAGCATCGTCAGATTGACATATTAAAGGTACATTTTATTTGTTTGTAGCTAGGTACCTGATGTTTATTAGGTAGTTATAAGGCTAGACCAAGTATGGAAGTAATAAGACATAACAATATTAAAGCCTAGATGTTATGACCCAAAGGGAAGTACATCCAGGCGTGAACAATACAATTTGAAAAGAAGTGCTCCAGATAAAGAATATCTATTACTCAAAGTAATGGCATTACTTGGAGTTGCTGGAGGTTACCGAAGGCAATGGATCTATAATTTAGAATTTAGTGATGTGGAGGATACGGATACTCAGACAAAAAAGCATATTCGACGAGCTTTCACTGTGCTTAACAATGATGAGGTTCACTATTTGGATGTGTTTAGAAAATAAATGAATTTACGGCAACACATCTCCCTGAAAGCTCTTTTGGTGGGTTATAGACAAGGAAAATGTCTGTCTCAAAGAGCTGGTATGCATATACTGTTGGCGGAGCACCCAAGAAAATAGCTGAGTTTTTAAAACTAACCAACCAGAAAAGTATACAGGTCATTGCTTTCGGAGAACATACTCAACGTTGTTGGCCAATGCTGGAGCTGACCTTAAAGTTCTAAAACAGCACAGTGAATGGAAGTGTTCTTCAGTTGCAGACAAGTATATAGAAGAATCGATTGAAGGCAAAAACAAGATTGCAATAATGATCTAAAGGGGTGAAACATTAATACATATTGCTGGCAACAGCAGTGTACAATTAATGTCAATCTTCAAAAACTGGAATAAAAGCTTAGTTTATGTTGATTCACTTATTATTTCAAACAACATTGGGAGAATTGAAGAGTACTGTAAAGTACAAGTGTACCGTATAGTGCCACTTTACCGTACAGTATGAAAAAAATTACTTATACCATAATTACCATTATAATAATTTTTTTAAGAAAACCATTTTTACCGATTTAATTAGATATATCATGGAACAAACACAATTTCAACAATAAAAAAATTAAATTTTAATAATCCAGTATTTTAAAAATGAACACTATACCTTTTTCTTCAACCCTATTTTCGGATTCTCATTTGGATCCAACGATTCTGTCCGATAATGCTTAATGCGATTATTAACACAGATATAAAAATAAGAAATTTTCTTTCTTTAACGATAGGTGCTACGCACCTCGTTGTAGGTATCAAAATATCGTCGAGGTAAACCATCGCAATTGAATCCTTTAGAGCACCGAGAGCAAGATTAACTGCTCTTTGAAATTCGGCGGGTGCATTGACAAGACTAAATGGCATTCGCAAATATTCAAAGACCATCCGGCGTGATGAATGCGGTCTTTTGAATGAATTCTTTCGCGATTGGTATCTGATGAATCCAGAAGACATACCTATCCTAGGAAGCAAAATTTCTTTGCCCAGTCTTTCTAATCGGTCATCAAGAAAAACTATATTTAATTGTTATTCGATGCAGTTGGCGAAAATCTCGCACACTCGAAATAAGCAATATTTTTCGCTAACAAGCCGCACAAGAACAGCAAACGGTGCTTTAAAACCAATTATAATATTATTGCTAATCTTTTCTTTGCTTCTGTTTATTTGCGAGCTGCTTTTCTTTCATTAATGGCCGTTCTATATGGAGTACAGATACAATGATGTGCTTTTTAGAGTTATTAGCCAGTCCTACTTAATTTCAATGGTAATTAGACCGGCAAATATTTAAAAATTAAAATTGATAATTCGACCAGAAATAAAAATATTTCTCAAGCAACAATAAACAAGGTTTAACAAGAAATTATTCAACATTCAGGTTAGTGTCAAATACAGCTAGGACTACAGCTTAAACATTTTAAATAAAATAAAAATGCATACTGAAAATAATTTCAGATAAGGTGGTCAATAATAAAACTGAAAAATAAAAATTGTTTCTACCTGCACCTAAGGTAAAGAAATTTAATAGTTTTTATACCAAGCTTGACCGTTTTCTATGAAAAAACAACTACTTCCTGGGTTATATGCCCCAATGGACATTGAATTACATTCCAATAGAAAACGTGATGGCGACCGACTTCGTCGATACTTAAAACCATCTCTGACGGGAAGAACACTACTCGCAGACCGGTTTCGACATTATTGTGTCATCATCAGTACGAGGTAAGTAGTTCTTCGTATCCTGCATAGCAGGATGCAGAATGATTATTTTACGCCAATACATAAATCGTGAATCCACGATTCCATGATAAAGTCGTAAAAGCGCCATCCTACCGTTAACTTACAAACCAACAGATAAGAGGTAACGCTAATCAAAGGAAAACAAATACATACTAAAAATAATTTCAGATAAGGTGCAGTCAATAATAAAACTGAGATGGTTTTTAGTTTCTACGAAGTCGGTCACCATTACGTTTTCTATTGGAATGTAATTCAATGTCCGTTGGGGCATATAGCCCAGGAAGTAGTAGTTTTTTCATTGAAAACGGTCAAGTTTGGTATTACTATTGGGTGCAGGTAGAAACAATTTTCTATTTTTTAAATTTAAATAAAATTATGTATTACTTTTCCATTGTTAAATTAATCATTAGAAAAAAGTATAAAATAATTAAATAATTTATAATGTATTAGACATTAATAAATCTTACTTTTAAAAAGCACATTATTTAAATTCTGACCCGAAGTAGCATCTATTATTCGAATTAGCTCGAATTATCTAAAATTGACACCAGATACAGGGTGTTGCATTTAAAAAATTTACCAATGACGCCAGCACATTAATCTGGATCACACTGTATGGTGAAATATTGTTATGAAATGTAGAATATTAAAAATAAAAATCATGTTTCAGGTTTTTGTGAAAAGAAAAATATCGAGTTAATTCCATACTTCAATTCCATACTTTACACATTGTATAAATAATTTTAAAAATTAGGGAAAATTATGACTTTTAATCTTATAGAAAAATAAATAAAAATCCCCATATCAAAAATGGCAAAAAAAATATAATCCAGAAACTCAGAAAACCTTAAACGTTAAAGAGGCACTGTCAAACGGAGCACTTAGTTTGTAATCCTTTTATAAAATACATACACATATGTCCAAAAGTTTGTAATATTTAGAAATAATATATCTACGCCTATGGTATTTTTAAAAACTCGTATTTTTAAAAACTCTTGTTGATATTTATTTCAAAGCGTTTTTAAATCAAAATAATATTAAATTTGATTCGTTTTTGTATTAATTTGGTCATATTTAATTGATTTGGGTACTTTCACATTCTTCCAATTCTTGTTTAAATTTCATTTGAGCTGTTTAAAAATGCCCAGAGACATGATATCATATTTTAATAGGTCTAGAGTAATTGCTTTGTTAGAACATGGCTTTAGTCAAAGTGATATCGAGAATATTGTTGGTTTTACTCAGGGTGTTGTATCAAAAATTGAAAAAAAATCCAAGACACAAATGATGTGAAGGATCGTCCCAGAAGTGGCAGAAGTCGATGTACAACAGCAGCACAAGACCGGCAGATAAAATTGATAGCTCGAAGAAATCGACAGGAATCTACAAGTGGCATATCCAGAGAAATTGCTAGACTTGAAGGACTGAATATCTCAAGGAAAACAATTAGAAAAAAAAATTTGTATCGCTGAAGACCTCTACGTGTTTCCAAATTAACCTATCAACAAAAAATTGTAAGGTTGCAATGGGCATCAGGAAATGTTACACCATGGTCCTAACTGGAATTACGTGATATTCTCTGATGAATCAATAATTGGCTTGGTTTCTGATTCGCGAAGAACGCTAGTTTGGAGGGCCACAGGACGACAAGCCCGATTAGAAACAGCCCCACCACGTGTTCCATTTGAAAGTGGGAGTATTATGGTTAGGCCCATGGAGGAAATACTGATTATTAATTTTATTTAAAAACCTTTTTTTGCTTATTAATTTATTTAAAAAAAAATTGTAATACATTGTACATATTTTACCTCAAAAGAATAAATCATTCTTTTTGTATGTTTATCTGACTTCGAGATTTATTTAGTATTGGTTAGAGTTGTAGCAAAATGATGTTTACTTATATTAAAAAAATTATTTATAAAAATTAATAAAAATATGAAATATTCCAATACTCCAAACTTTTGACTAACCAGTATTATTCTGCTTCTATTTATGTTAATAAACTTTTATAAATGCGCTTATCCTTTTACAAAATTACTACTACGCACTCGCAAAGTTCGCAAGCTCGCTTCTTATCTTCGTAAATGATAATAAAATATCACTTTAATGCAATGTATAGTTGTAAAGGATGTAAAATATACTTGTACTTCTTTACTAATGCATTCGCTAGTATATTATTGTTGACATTATTACCGGTTTAACTGTCTTGCAGACGGTTGTAGGAAACCATTAGAAACTTAGCTTTCAGCATTGTTGTTTCATAATCCGCGTAGTGGATTCATTCTTTACTGTAACAAACAATGTTTTTAAAGCGTTATTTAATTTTCATTTTAGCTATATGTGTTATTTCGTTATTTCGTTTGTAAGGGTACCCAAATTTCCTTAAATCTATCTAGATTAGTTCGCAAACAGAAATAAATATGTAAGAAACGTTTAGCTCGAGAACGAAATGTTTTTTGTTTACCCTTTTTATTAAAGGCTTAGAACAGGGTTTATTCGTTTGTTGTTTGTTTTTAGTGCGATGGTGAAAGAGGCGTTTTTTTAACTTGTCGCTCTTAAATTTGGGTTATACGACTGGGGAAAATGTAATTAGTTCGTTTTATAAATAAAGTGTTTTTTAAAGTATTTCTTAATTATTTTTATATTTTTATTCAGAATTGGAATTGGTTTACAAAACATTACAATATAAATTGAGACACATAGAAATTAGCAAAATAGCTAATTACAAATAGTTCAGTTGAAATTTTCTTAAAATATGGTTTGTAAAAAAATTGTATCATGTAAAGTATTAAATCTAATATTAGTTCTACTCCATCTATAATAAGAATGATAAAGAATGATTTAAGTAATGTACTATATTAGTCCATTGAAATGTTACATTTTTTAGGCCTAACCTTGCGTTTTTTAGAAGACGCAATTTTATTTTTTTGATGTGTAGGGGGGGTCAGTGTAAAGCTAAAACCAAGTTTGTGGGGTCGCCACCCTTGTCCCACGGCCGCCATCTTGAAAATAGGGGTTAAAACGGGTTTTTATGATATATCTCTTAATCTATTTATTTGATAAAAAAATTTTGTTAACATTTTTTATTGCAAACCATATAAAACAAAAATTTGCATGCGTAAAAGTTACATTACGATACGCAAATGCATTTTATACCTAATGAAGATTTTTATAAGTGCAAAATTTAAAAAAGCTATTACAGTCTTATGTGTGTGTATAGAAACATAAAAGGGTACTTACTATTTTTAAATTAAGTTTAAAACCATAAAAAAATAAATCAAAATCACAAAACCAAATTAGGATTTAAAAACATTCCAAATGACACTGAATTATGGCATAATTCAACTTATAAAGCCACGTGAACCGTTAACCTTCATGATAACTTAATTTATAGAATGAGTTCTCTTTTTAAAAGACCAAGAAATCTTATAGACCACCTTAAATGTCAATGTCATCAAAGAGAAGAAAGGACCATTCACAGTGTTGAAACAGGTTATATATAAGTTCATATGATAACTATATTTATTTTAACAGCTAGTTTTAATTTTAATACAATCAACAAATAAGGAATTAATTTTATTTTGGCAGTTAATAAAAGTCAAACATTTTTTTAACAATCATAGATCTATTTAATTATAATTTTATATTTTTTGTTTTTGATTTTTCTTCCACCAAAGGTTACAAAGTTTACAGGTAAAAAGATAATAAGGGTTCAAAAAAAAATGAAATCTTTCTTGATTAAACTTTATACAATTTTTCTATTGCTATTATAAATTTCTTGCTAATATTCTTTTTTTTTCAATTTACCTATTGATCCAACAGAAGCGATCAAATAAGTTGTTTTGAGACAAAAAAGCTTATGCTTATTAAAAGTATTTAAATTTGTTTTTTTAATAATTTCAAATATTTATTAACCAAAAACTAAATTCATATTCACAGTATATTTACATCCAGTAATGTACCTTCACCTAGAATAATACTTTATATAGTACCTGTACTCTCAATTCGGTGTGATTTGACCCTGCGGCATGGAGGGGAGTTTTCAGAAAACTACACTATTTATTGAAGATTACCATAATTTTCTTGAATTATAAAACAACAAAATTACGGGATACAAAGTTAATAGACTAAATTAAGATAAGTATAATAAATATTCAAAATCTTCTCAGTTCATTCGAATAAAATTTAGAAACAGAGCTTAAGCGTCAGCTATCAATTTGTTGTAAATCTCATTGTGAGGTAGTTGATCACCAGGCTATATATGTCTCCTCCCCAACTTTGGCTTCCTTCTTTATTTTGTTATTCACAGCTATTACTAAATATGCAACCGCCGCAATCGCCGCAATAAACTTGCCCCCATTGAATAAATATTGACGCATGTCACAATTATACACTACAAAGCGCATGCGTCAGTGAGAGCAACATATCTTTAAACGCCTTGTGGTAGAGTCCCATACAAGAAAAAGGAATCACTAGCCAAAATATAGCATGCTACATGTGGCCCCAACTGATTTGCGCCTTTAGAAGGTTATTAAGGTAGTCAGTATACTATATTTATTTTGTTTAATTAGTTATGTATTTTCGGTAATAAAGTAGATCATGTTTGCAGTCTATTTTATGTGATTATATAGGCTAAAATTTATTATCTTTTTCCTTATTCTGACGATAAATAATGATAACCACGAAAGTGTGACGGCAAGGACGTTATTTTTTTTAGTTGGCCCAATTTTCTAGGCAAAAAAATGGTGACAAAACAATGTTTAAAGGGGGGATGATATCCCTTCCTTTTATCGAATGTTCGTTATGTATATGTTCGATGGCATCGCGTTTTTTAAAAGAATGTAATCTAATGTTTGGTGGAACATATAGGTAAAAATGAAGTTTTTCTGTATCACACGTTTAACACTTTATATCTTTTCCAACAGAAAAACCATTTGTTGTTATTTTTTACAATATCGTTTGTTGTTTTTACACAATTAATCAGCAATGTACTTTGTTTTTGAACTTCTTAATTCCCCCTTTAAGTTTATCATAATTGCATGCATGGGCATTCCGATTATCATTTACCCTTCCACAAAAAATTATTAGAAAAGAAGTATTTTATGATTTTTAGCGTCCTCAATCAATTGGTTTTATTTTTAGTAAATTTTGAGCCACACGTTTGCTATATTACTAATTATTGATGCTCCTTATTCAGGTAGTAATATTAAAACGTCATTAAAATATTTCGGAGTTTTCCAAATGTTCTTTTCTTTCCGTTGTGGTTACGGTAAGTTAGGTAAGGTTTCATAGGCGTGGTCAAAAATCGTCTCTTTCACTGCGACCAAAAATTCTATTGAAAGTTACCCCTACACCTTTTAGGGTCGTTGGAGTTAATTCTATGAATTTCGTGAGCTCTATTTTATGTAGACTAATTCCTTATTCTCTCGAACTCTGGAAAGTTGCATAAATGATGCTCTATTGTTTCTTCTTATCACCAAGCTATCAGAAATAATTTTATAGATTTGTTCCTACAATAATACTTAAGCAGATCCTGCATACGCATCTCTAAACAGGTCTCTTAATCGCCCCTTACTGGGATGTTGTTTATCCCTTAAGTCGAGAGGAACTACAATATTAGCTCTATACGAGACTATCGGTACGGCATACCGCTGTTATTAAATAAAGAAAAACTCTAAAGGAAACGAATTTTGGGAAATACAACTTTTGCATATTTTGCTGGCATGTTCTAGGCATATAGGTTTTAAATCGAATTTTTCAATTAAACTTGGAAGTTGAGTTAAAGCGAAGAGTTTTTTATTATTCTTAGTAAGATGAACTTCCAAAAAGTAAGGGTTAGTACAATAAATTTAATTAAAACGTTTTTCTTTTTCTTTGGTAAGGACAGACGAAACAAGTTTTTTTTACATCCAACCGATCCTTTGAAGAAGATGGTTGATCATCATTATCTGTCCCATGTGTCCCCTTTATTAAATTTTATAGCTCTTTATTCAATTTGGGATTTTCCAATCGTTTCTCCATATATGTGGTCTGACAAGATCCAAAGCAAGTTCTATAAAAATACGTCTAGGTTTTGATTTTATATATTTAAAATATAAATGTAAAATGTATGCATTACTGGTTGATATATCGATGAGTCGATAAAATATAACCAAAGGCCAGCAACGTATACGTCGACCTGACCTGAAATTAGCACATCTGAGGTCCAAAGTGGATATCAAAGAGGATGTCATTTCTGGAAGTGATCCTTCTGTGATTATTCCTTTGGCATGATGTGAAGACGAGATCAACAGAACTGCCTTATTTTTTTCGGATCGTAAGAAAGTAATGTGACATTGTGATTAGACAAGCCATATAAAGTAGATCCTACTGTTCTTGTTGGTGAAGAATGAAATTCTGGTGGGATTTCTCGTTTATTACTTCCCCAAAGTTCCAAAGGCCTTTTTTCTTCAGTTGATGAACTAATTCAATTGAAGAAAACCAGTTGTCGCCAGTAACATTTTTTCTAGACTTTTCTTTGGGCTTTACTAACTGCAAAACTGACTGAGTGGGCACTAATAGTTTTTTCTCTTCTGTGGGCAATGTTCTTCCATCGCTATATTTTCCGGTATAGATGTATCCATTATAAAAGTAAGCGTTTCTGGCATCAGTAAGACATAAAACTTTGAGACCGTACTTAGCTGGTTTTTTAGGCATATAAACTTTAAACTGACATTTACCTCTCAAACTAATTAACATTTCATCAACGCATGCAGTTGGTCCTATATTGAAACAGTTTTAAGATTTTTTTACGAAAGTATCAAATAAAAACGAAATAGCTGCTGCCGGATCTTGTTGACGTCTTCTTGTCGTGTTGCGGCATAATCAAATCTAATACAACTGAGTAGTACTTCAAATCTTTTTAATTTGAATTTGATTTTTTAATAATGAATAACGACAGCATGTTTTTGTGATTTGATCGATACATCGATGTTAGCATTAGTAATCCAATAAAAGCTCTTACTTCAACAACATCCGTATCCTTATAATCTATATTTTCGGTTTTATGGGTTGATCTCACTTGTTGAAACTTCGTATTTGTGTGTATTACTATTTCTTTTATCATTACTCCAGTATATAGAAGTTCCCAAATTTCAAGTGCGCTTAGACTATTTCCTAAAGCTCTTGCTGGCTGTTTTAGAGTTGGTAGTTTGATTACAATATTACTTTGAGGTTTTCTAACTGCTTTGTTTGGTTCCCGAGAATTCCAAATATATCCATCCTCATTTGTCTTTGGATTACGTTTACCTCTATATATTTTATTTATATTTACATCTTCACCATCTAAAGATCTGTTTCCACCTTCAGTAATACCCTCTTCAACATAACGAGAATTGTTTTGGTCGTCTAGTACAAAATTCGGATCAGCATAGGAATCATCGGTAGCGGAAGAAAAGCTATCCTCTCCTCGTATAAAAGGGTCATGATCATTATCGGAATCTTCTATTTCTGAACATTCATGTTCATCATCAGAAATTTCTTCAAGCCATTTCGTGACTGTTTGTTCATAATTTTTATCAGCCATACTTACTGCGTTTGAGCGAAATGCCATTATCTAGAACAATAAATTTTATCAAATAATATATCCTTATGTCATCTTCACATAAAACTTACCAACACAATAACGCACCGACTGGCGATAATATAATATTCGACACTATCTAATAAATATTCCCGTTCCAAGAGACTATCTGTATACGCTATCTAAAAAAGATTTACGTTGCACGAGAGTATCGGTATATAGGACCGCTAACAATCTGAGAAGCCAGGTGCAAACTGAAGGATTTATAAAATTTTTCTGACATGTTATTAATGTGGCAAACTAAATCATCGTATAAAAAATAATGAACAGTGGACATATTTTTGTTAAATCTTTGAGTTAATCAAAACGCAATGATTAACAAAATCGGGAGATACAATATCATTAATGTTTGAAGTAATATAGTCTACATCTAAAATTACATTGGATTAGTAAACAATAAAATAAATCATAACGCTGCCATTTGAGTCGTACAGCTCCGATGTTTAAGTTTTAATCCTTAGCTGTAGTTAAAATCAATACATTATTCATAAATATTGTAAACTATTGACAGTAAATAAAGTAAGGTTTTTGAATAATAATAAAATATTAAAAATGAAGAATATCGTTCTTTACGCGTCGATATATTTAAACCGTTTACCGTTTTAAAAATAAAATTCCAAATAACCAAGTAATTCAGTGCCGATCAAGCAGACTAAAGATGATCAAGCTTTAAGTGTACACTGTCTGATCCTGGATTAGTTTAGGAAAGCTTTCTGTGTAAAAAAGCAGCTCTTTTCTGCTAATCCTAGACTTCTCATATGTTTTTATAAATATTAAGGCTTATTGCTACCAGTAAGCAAGATTTAATCTTGCTAGCCAAAGGATTTTGCGGTAGTAGGCAAAAATTGCTGTAATTCCTATTCTGCAAGTACATAGTTATGGGTAAGCAAGGTGGAATCTTACTTCTTAAGTAGCAAAAGTTCTCTATGCTAGTATTATATAATAATATGCACTGTTACTTTATCAGGAACGTTGTACTAGCGTCTAATATTTTAATTTTTAAGTGATGGTTGTTAGTTTTTATTTTTGTATACTGTACCGATTTAAAGGACAACAATGCAATGTTTTGTGTATGTTCTTGGAGAAATTGCCGCACCGGAAAAATCGAAGTCAGTAAAATTTCGTACTGTGCGATCACATTCAATAATGTCAGTTCAGCTTTGATAACTAACGGACAGTGAGTGGGGTCAGGAGGTGTGTGTACTGTAACATGTCTATCGTCATGTCACCGTGCACTATTATCGACCGTAAACGATACCGCTATTATTACCATTAAAACCGACCCTATTCACTGTAAATGCTACTGTAAACAAGACACCCCTTGTAGACGCTAACTATTTATCTGTTTGAACGAGGCCAAATAAAGGACGCATCCCTTCTGACAAATGACATAAAACACAAATTCCGTCTTGAGCTAGTCTATTTAATGAATCGCAAGCAATTTTATTCCCTTTCCAACTGAAACTCTCGTCTGAAGAGTTTGAACGAACCCTCAAGCAATCATCTTGTGAAATTGGTTGTCGAAAGATGCAACCCCCTAAGTTGGAGTAATAATTACCCCTAATTGGGAGCCTGACATCCCTAAGTGGGAGCCTGACATCTCCAAGTTGGAGCCAAGCTACAGCCAATCTAAGTTAGAGACCAGTTACCGCCTATGTGTAGACAGCCCTTCGAAACACTTCTGAGATAAGAAAAGTATTACATTTTGAGCAACCAGAACCATCACAGAAACTTTCATCCCTCCACAAAGAAGCTGAAGCCGCCCTTCCAGACAGCACAGAAACTCAAAGTTAAGTCCTCTTTTTACAACTCCAGTTCATAGTTCATTATCAGCAAACACTTATATTTTCAATAAATAAACAATAGTTCTAACAAACAGTTTCATTTGTATACCTTAGACTATAAGTCTTAAAGGTATAACGTGGTCGGTATTTTATTTCAAGTAGCTTCTTTATTTGTTTAATTAAAGTAATTACAAGGTGTCTCTATCTTTTTCACCTTAGTTTTTGTGTAGTTTGTTTACTTAATCGTTAGCGTTCAAAAGATAGTGGCGCCCTTATTACTTATACATCACAATCCTTCCTAGCATTAACTTGGAGTCGAACCACCCCCTGGAGAGTGTCTCTTAGCCGGGATCTCTTTTGAGGAATAATATGGTTGCAGTACTTATTAACATTTAATGTACAATGGATCCAATTACAGCAAATTTGGAAAGAACGTCCTTCTTAAGCCCTTATTCTTATTCGAACCATTCCTACGTGAAAATAATTTCTTAATTCTACGAAAACATATCAATATAGCTATGTAACTAACACCAAAATTAATGTCTCCATCTCTTTATTACTGGAAAATTATTCGAGAATACGGGTCCTGGAAGGGTGGTTTGACCATATAATGGTAAGGCGACTGTCACAGCTGATTATTGGCGCCATTATCGCACTTTGTGGATCGCTAATCTTCTTCTTCTTCTTCGGATACATATCCACTAATGGATGTTCGTGATCACATGCTCCATTGCTTCTCTGTCTCTTGCTGTGTGTATCAACGTTTGTACATCGCGCAGCCCTGTCCATTGTCTTATGTTTCGAAGCCAGGACATCTTTTTCCTTCCTATTCCTCTCTTGCCTTTAACTTTGCCCTCGATAATCAACTGTAAAAGCCTATATTTTTCTCCTCGCATTATATGTCCCAAATAAGCTATTTTCCTCTTCTTGATGAGATCGAACAGTTTTCGCCCTCTGCCTAAACGTCCGAGAATCTCCTCGTTTGTCATTCTCTTCGTCCACGGAACTTTAAGCATTCTGCGATATATCCACATCTCAAATGCCTCCAATCTGTTGATAATATTCGTCTTCAAGGTCCAACCCTCCACATCATACAGAAGCACCGGCCAAACATAGCACTTCATGAACCTTATTTTTAAGTTGTCCGAACAGACAAGCACACTTCTAAACTTCAGAAAGGCCTGTCGAGCCTGCTCTATACGACTCTTTATCTCCCTGATCGCTAAAGCTAATTTGCCATACCCGCCATACCAGTTTATGAAGTTTTCTTTTACGTTGGTGAGTTGAGTTTCCTTAGCTTAATGCAAGATACATGTATTTTCTTCCGATAAAATTTTTTCTATGAGCTCTAACACTTCAACTGCTATTGTATACGTACTACCTTGCATTGCTGCTGGTCTTTCATCGTGTATCTTTATTACTATTTTGTAATTTTTTTATCAGTTGATGGTAGCAGTTACCTATGCCGAGCGTAAACACAAACGAAAATATAACAGGTCGGCTGAAAAGTCCCCGGTCTGACCTATAGATGACGACACTAGAATTAAATCCATTTTATTTTTAGATAGTATCAACCTTTAAAAGATTCGTGTAAAAATTTGACAGCTGTCGGACTATTAGTTTGTGAGATATTGCATTTTTAGTGAAGCAACTTTTGTTATTTTAAAAAAGATGGAAAAAAAAAGAATTTCGTGTGCTTATTAAATATTGTTATTTGAAAGGAAAAAAAACAGTTGAAGCAAAAGCTTGGCTTGATAATGAGTTTCCGGACTCTGCGCCAGAAAAATCAACAATCATTGACTGGTACGCAAAATTCAAGCGTGGTAAAATGAGCACCGAAGACGATGAACGCAGTGGACGGCCAAAAGAGGTGGTTACCGACGAAAATATCAAAAAAATCCACAAAATGATTTTGAGTGACCATACAGTGAATATGATCGAGATAGCTGACACTCTAAAGATATCTAAGGAACGTGTTGGACATATCGTTCACGAATATTTGGGTATGCGGAAGCTCTGTGCGAAATGGGTGCCGCGCGTGCTCACAATCGACCAAAAACAGCAACGAATTGATGATTCTGAGCAGTGTTTGCAGCTGTTAAGTCGTAATGAACCCGATTTTTTGCGTCGATATGTGACTATGGATGAAACTCCATCACTACACGCCTGAGTCCAATCGACAGTCAGCTGAGTGGACTGCGGCCGGTGAACCGCCACCAAAGTGTGGAAAGACTCAACAGTCAGCTGGCAAAGTTATGGCCTCAGTTTTTTGGGATACACACGGTATATTGTTCATTAACTATTTGGAAAAGGGAAAAACAATCAACAGCGACTATTACTGTGCATTATTGGAGCGATTGAAGATCGAAATCGCGAAAAAACGGCCCCATATGAAGGAGAAAAAAGTGTTGTTTCATTAAGACAATGCACCGTGTCACAAATCATCGAAAAAGATGGCAAAATTGCATGAATTGGCCTTCGAATTGCTTCCTCACCCACCGTATTCTCCAGATCTAGCCCCCAGCGACTTTTTCCTTTTCTTTGACCTGAAGAGAATGCTCGCGGGAAAAAATTTGTCTCTGATACTGAGGTAATCGCCGAAACTGAAGCCTATTTTGAGGAAAAACCGAAGGAGTACTACAAAAATGGTATCGAAAAATTGGAAGGTCGCTATAATCGCTGTATCGCCCTTGAAGGCATCTATGTTGAATAAAAAAAAAATGAATTTTGTCAAAATATTGTGTTTTACTATGGTAGACTGGGGACTTTTCAGCCGACCTGTTAACTTTACAAAAAACTTCAAACTGCAAATTGACGCTAAAACCCTAATCCAAATAAATTTGTATTATACCTACTAATAATTTCTCCAACAGTCTGCTATATTATTGTTAAATTAGATTAGCTCATCTGTGACAGAGTTTTTTCGTATATGAGGATAGTTTAGAAAATAGTTCTTTTAAATTTCACGGTCTTTTTATTATGATTGTGTTTATGTCCCCGAAGTATGATAACATTTTCAGCAGCAGTCATTGCATACTTTATCAGTGGCAATCGATAAAGTTACACATCCTTTTAGAAGCTCGGCGATTTTTGTTGGATAAAAGAGATTAATCAAAAACAAACTTTGTAAACATAATTAAATTAGGGACAACATTTACTTTATCAAAATTAATGTTAAATAAGTTAAAGTAAATAATTTAAAAAAATTTATAGAAAAACGATTTCCGAGATTTAAAATTAAAAATGTGGGGCGATTGGAATTCAAACAACATAGTGTCGTTAGGTTTCAACTATTTTCATTCGTTCATCTCTTTTATAATTAAAAGGTTTAGAAGATTGTGATTGGAGAAAGAAGAAAAGATGGAGCCGTAGACCTCTCAACATATATACTTACTTATTAATTGCTTTATACCCCAATATTACTATATTAAACCTAGGCAATAGATCTCAAAGATATATTAAAAAAACGATTCACCGGTTATTTTACGCCACAAATTAACGAATCATTTGAAAGGTACGTCTTCAACTCGATAGTACAGAAAGAGGGCCAAGTATTTGACGATTTTTTCACAGAACTCCGAAGTAAAGTGAAAAACTGTGAATATGATACCTTGGAAGATAGTCTTATTCGTGATAGAATTATGGTTGGAGTAAGAAGTGACTCCCTAAGAGAGAAGTTGCTTGCTGAACGTAATCTCACTCTAAAAAAAACTATAGACACCTGCCAATCGGCGGAGTAAGTTAAAATGCAAGTCAATACAATGAAGCAGGGTGCTACAGTAGACTCGGTAAACTGGAACAAAAAAAACACACATATGAAGAACAAAGAAAACAATAGTGAAGAGACATTTCATTGCAGAAGATGTGACACTACACAGAGAAATTGTTCGGCCTATAAGAAAATATGACAGCGATGTAGGAAGAGGAACCATTTGACCAAATGCTGCAAAATAAAAACAGTGGATTGACTCCTTGAAAATGAAGGGAAAAAAGAATTTATGGTATCGGTTATAGATACTGAAAGAGATATGGATGTAGAAGATTAGTTTAAACAAGCGACCATGCCAAGTGGACTCATTGTCAACTTTAAGCTGGATACAGGCAGTCAGTGTAACGTGATTACGCGCCAAATAACAGATAAGACAAAATGAAATTACATATTTTTTCCTTCATTATGTCCCAAATGTATGCGTCAGGTGGCGTCAGATCAGGTGAATAAGAAGGATATTCGAAGTCTGTTCCCCGAGAAATTATTCTATTATCGAAGTGCACCACCAAGGCTGCAAAGAATGTTATACCAGATTTTACCACATAATCCCAAGGTATATAAAAAAGGTTCTCCGGTAGCTGACGCTCTGAGCAGAGACTGCGAAAGGCTAGGTAGTGAAAATTTAAACCTAGAAAACCTGCAAATATGTGCTATTGTACCATTTTCCAAAACGCACAGAGGAGAGCTCAAAACAGAAATAGAAAAAAGTGAAAAACTTACAAGCATAAAGAAAATAATACTGAAAGGATGGCCTGAAAAAATAGAGGAAATACCTGATAAATTGAAAAATAATTTGTACTACAGAGAAAATCTAAGTGTATACAATGACATAATATTTTAAACGGATAGATTACTAGTATCCAAATCTATGATCCCCATATTAATGAAACAGAGTCACCTGAGTCACAAAGGCATACAAGGAACATTAAGACTTGCACGTGACAATGTATTTTGGCCTGACATGATAGACTATGTGAAAAGATGTCAAGCTTGTGCTAAAGTCCAAAATGACAACAGACTGTCCATGGAGTGTAGTAGCAACGGATCTGTTTCAATTAAAGAGCAAGGATTAAATAGTAATAGTAGACAGCTACTTAGGGTTCTTTGAATTTAAAGAAATAACAAGTATGAACAGCTCCGAAATTATTAAGAATTTAAAATGTTGGTCCGCATGGCATACCAGACATACTTTTGACAGATGGTGGTAAACAATAAGAAGAAGAATTTAGAACATTTAAAAAGGAATGGAATGATTTTGAACACAGAATTTCAAGCCCGCATTTTCCAAGATCAAGATAAAAAAATAACAAAAAAATGCACTGAAGATAATACAGATGTACAACTAGCGGTACTCCACCATAGAAACACTCCCAGACTAGACTTTGGTTCACCAGCTCAGAGGCTAGTCAACAGGAGAACCAGAACTTTACCACCAACTAACAGTAAATTATTGAGACCTAAAATAATTAAAAACGTCACTGCAAAACTTCAAAACCTAAAACAAAACGAAAAAGAAAATGCACACAGAGGAAAAAGGCAAATAAAGTGTTTATAAGTGAAGAAAAAGTGATGTTAAGAAAGGGTCACAGTAAGTGGGTTCCGGGAGAAATGGTAACTCACCGCTCTTAAAAAGTCAAGACTAAAGACAGAGCTACTTATAAAAGAAATGCCTGGCATTTGAAACATGCCTTACCTCCAGAAGTTCCAGTCATAGAACCAGCCAGTTGCCCGGGATCACCTGGCAACTCATCCTAACGGGCTATCATATGTCACCTGTCAATTACTTACAGATATATAACTGATAAGTTGCATTGTACATTTATATTGATTTATTAAAACGTTAATTAGTTATCTGTAGTGTATTATTGTCATCAACTGCATTACAAATTAACATTTTAAGCACCTGGTATCCTAAATATTAAATTAAGTTAGTACCGCGAGCTCCATCTTTCCTAAAGAATCCTTAATAATAAAATAATGAATACGGTCTCTATAATTATAATTGGAAGTTCAAAGTAGCTATGCTACGAGGTGTACTAATGAGTTGCCATTATCGGTTTTAAGAGGTTTTAATAATTATTCCCAGTCTGATTTCTTGTATTGGTTTACTGTGATATACAGTTGGAATATAATACAGTAAACTAGAAGCATCTTGTAAACTCGAAACACCTTGTAAACTCGAAACATCTTGTAAACTCGAAACACCTTGTAAACTCCAAGCATCTTGTAAACTAGAAGCATATCTTTAATTTGAAGATTCAGTAAACTTGAACAGCTTGTAAACTTTAAGCTCTCGTATGCACGAACATTTTTAACTGGATCATCTCTACAACTTGGGCAGATCATCCCTCCACTCGTAATCTTCCATAGTCATTTGGAACCACCTAAACAGTGCATTAGCGACCCCAAGGTGCGGCGAAGGATCGTCCACTATCGTTAACAGATTACACAGTTTATTGTGATATATCAAGTTTACTGTTCCTATATTTTTTTCTCTTTTATCTCCGTTTATATCTATCTATATCGTCAACTGTATTAGAATAAGTAGTTGTAAACAACTGTTTGCGGATTATTTTTTTTGTAACGTATTCTCAACTTCATTCACTTAAGCACCAAGGAAATCTATTTATATTTTATCTGTTGGTACATTTTTATTTTTTTTTACTTCATAGACAGTTTTTTCTGACATCTTTCTGCCATCTTATTTAAATCATTCAGCTTGAAACAACTTTCTTCAGTAGTATCATAAAAAATAAAAAGATTTCAGTGGCGCCCTTATAATTTCTTAAAGAAACAAATATTGTACTATAGTCAGAGCTAATGAACTTACTCTCCCCTAGCCAAGGTATTTAACTATCATAATTTTTGCTGTGATAAACATTTATAAATTTTGTTAATTATTGAAATATCTTTTACAACTAATTAAAGACGAAATTAAGATTAATGGTTGTTTTATTGTAAATTACATTTTTTCTTGTGCTATATTGTTATTTTTTTAAAGTTAACTAAATATTTTTATAAATTCACTTTCAACATGTAAATCATATCACAAATTGACGCCCAACGTCATAATATGGTTACAAAATACCTTAGAGTTTTTTTGCTCACTAATAAGATATTAAACCAATAGTATTGGGGTATGCAGCAATTATTAATAAAAGTAAACTTTTTAAAATGTTTTACAAGCTTTCGGGGAAACAAATTTAACAAATGGGAATTTGTTGAATTAATCCGAAACCAAAATATCCATAAGAATCATACTTTAATTTCTCTACATTCATTATACACTAACTAAAATTATGGAAGAAAAATGGGATCAGCCTACAAAACATACAAACTTAACCATGCAAGGATTCCTTGATGGAACTGATTTATGTCATTCTTCAACGTATATTTACTTTGAAAATAATTTTTATTCTAAAATTTTAGGAATTGCAATGGGTTCTCCCTTTGCTGCACTGTTGGCAATTTAGTAATGGAATACGTTGAGGAGAGGGTTGTCAAAGTTTTGAACCGAATTATATTATAGTATGTATTCCAATAGATAAAATAGATGAAATTTTAAACACATTTAATAGTTTAACTCTATATTAAAGTTTCCACTGGAAAATAAAGTAGAAAATACAATTAATTTTTTGGATGTTTCTTGATCTTACAATAATTATGGTAATATTTTTAGAAATTGGTACTCAAAACCACTTTTCTACCATAGATACACCAGTTACTTTTCAAATACACCCTTATCCTACAAAAAAAAAATGTAATTAAAAATTTGACCTAATAAACCAACCAGTCAACAAAAAACATATATATATATTCTTAAGTAAAAAGATTGTTTCACGTTTCATAATAATTTGGCAACTTAAACAAAATTATGTACATTTTTTTAGTTTTTTATATATTATTTTTAACCTAATAAGGCAAATTGCGGTCGAAGTTTTTGCCGTGGAAAAATTATTGTATGGTGAGCATTTTTATTTCACTTAAAACGACCACGGACACAAAATAGTCTTAAGTATTTATTTATTGTTTTAGATGTACGTGCACTTACAAACATGCAGATACGAGTGCCGGAAGCAGTAAAAAGAGGAGATTCGGTTACGCTAGTATGCGACTACGACTTGGAATCTGCCGCTTTATACAGCATCAAATGGTACAGAGATGACGAGGAATTTTACAGATTTGTACCCAAGGAATCACCGCCCTCCCAGGCATTTTCCGTTTCCCATGTAAATGTTGACGTGAGTAGTGTTGAGTATTACGCTTTTCCCAGTTTATACATTGTGAGATTCAATTGCTTTAACTGTACTTTATGTGTAACAAGACATAAATGTTTAAGTTTAAACTGGTGATTTTTTTTTACTTTTTAACTTTTATTAAATTTTCTTTTTTAAATAAATTAATCTGTTATTTAAAAGATATGTATTTAAAAAAATTATCTTTTGCTTATATATCAATGGCAGATTTAAAATTATAAACAAAAGTCTTATTCTAAGCTGCGTGGAATCTCCATTTTATCTGACATGAAGATTCTCCGCAGCTATAAATAACACTGGTCTTTAAAAAAATTATTTGTTTTAAAGTTTACTGTATGATATACCTAATAATTGTGCAGAAAAACTAAAAAAAATTCTTTTTAAGTACAGTATCCGTCAAAATAAACAGTACCGAAGTTGAGAGGGCTCTGAACTTGAGAACGCAAGTTTCATTTATTACTAAGAATAATAAAAAACTCTTCGTTTAAACGTAACTTCCAAGTTTATTTGAAAAAATTAGTTTTTAAATTACAATGACGGCCGTTTTGCTAAAATTAGCATCGTCAGCTTGACATTTAAGTTACATTTTGTTTGTTTGTAGCTAGGTACCTGATGTTGTTTAGGTAGTATTAAGGCTAGACCAAGTATGGAAGTAATACGACATAACAATATTAAAACCTAGATGTTAATATCTCTTAGGAATTATCCATAATGAACTTCCCTCTATGATCAGTATAACTGATCTTAGATATTACTGATCAGTTGTACTGATCTTAGAGGGACCTAGCTTTAGAGGCCTTTTGAGGGACTGAGTATTTCCATACTTGGTCTAGCCCTAATACTACTTAATCAACATTAGGTAGCTACAAGCAAACAAAATCTAACTTTAATATTTTAATCTGATGATGCTAATTCTATCTAAACAGCTGTCATTGTAATTTAAAAGCAAATGGTCGACCAAGTGATAACAATTATTATTAATAAATTCGTAAAAAAATTTCCAAGTTTTAAAAATTTTTGTTCATAATTTGACAGCGTTATTGTTGTATCAAAAATGTAAAAATTATATAAAAAATTATATAAAACAATAAAGGAAAATGACTTTTTAATGTTGTGTTTGTATAATATTATGTTATAAAAGATACGTTATATAAATAATAATTTTAAAAAAGCCATAATGGATTTTCTTTATAAAACGCCTATAATTTTTAATTTTTAATGAAATTTACAACCTTTTCAAAGGTATTATTTTTTAATTGTTTCCACCTTGTATACAAGGTGTATATATATTTTATAAAAATATCCTTTTTAATACAGATTATTTAAATGTTTCAAAATTTGAATTTAAATATGAAATATATCATTTATATAAAAAAACGTCATTAATCTCCAAGTAAAAATTAAATTTCATAATATTTTTCTAAAATATTCTTTTAACTCTATTAAAAAAAATATCTCAAGTAAAATAATAATTTTAAAAACCTTAAAATAATTTTTTCTTATAAATTAATTCATATCAAACATATTTACGCAATAAAAAAACATTTTAAATAAAAATAATCACAGATAATTATTAAAATTCCCATTTTAATGCACTTACCTTTCGAAAATCAAATTCTGGAGATGATCTCGAAGTAAATCAATACAGATAGAAATTTTTTTTAAATACTAACGTTTCATGAATAATTTGATAGCGCTATTACTATATCAGAATTGTAAAAATTAATATTGATCTAGCTATATTCACAAAATTATATAGAACATTAAATAAAACGTAATTTTTTTAATATTGGTTATTAAAATGCTTCAAAAATTGAACGTAAAGATAAAATATTTCATTATTAAAACAAAAAGTTTATTAATCCGTTAAATAAATATTAAATTTTATAATATTTTTTTTCTAAAATATACGTTTTACTCTATTTAAAAAATATATTAAGTGAACTAATAATTTTAGAAAACGCACAACATATTTTCTTCATAAGTTATCTTAAAATAATTATTTTTAAACAAATTTACTTTGTAAACAATCAACCTTTTCAAAAGGTTTAATTTTTTAATTGATTCAAAATTTCTAATTAAACTTTGTCCTGTTTATAAAAAAAAATTTTCATCGCACTTTTAAACTGTTTTTTACAGCCTGCCAACTATTAATATACGGAAATGTACAAAATTATTGCAGTAAAAATAACTACAGAAAGTCAATTATATCATTTGAGTTCCCATTTAATTGCTCCTACCTTTTGAAAATCAAATTCTAGTGACGATCTTGAAGTTCATCGTAAATCAATACAGATAGAAAAAGATTTTAAAGACTCACCCTGCAACAAACGAAAGAAATAATTAGTTTATACGAGTTAAGATTTAAGTACTGTTATTATAAATTGTTGTAAATTAGTTTTGAGGTACTTTAAAAAAAATAATTTTACTATTTTTTCCTAATTTAATAACTGTGGGTTGAAATGTTTTGAATGGGCTATTTAATAAATATGTATCAGTTTAAATTTGGATAAAATCAATCTAAAATAATGTAAAAATCATCTGTTTTAACTAAATTATTTTTAAAATATTATAAAACCGATAATAATTTGTTTAAATAAAAAATTATTTCGGTTATTTTTGACCACAGCGTATTTATTTTACTATGAAAAACTTGCTGGTTATAATTTTAACAGTGTATCTGATTTATAAAATATATATTTATGTCACTTACCCCTTTTATTATTAAAAATAAGCCCAACTGATGATCGTGGAGAACGTCCTTTGAAGATCTGACGAAATTTTCTTCAATACTCACCTATAAAAAATCAGAACTAATAATTAAAACTTGCATAGATAATTTTGTTTCAATATATACAAGGTGTCCTAAATTATATCGTGAATGTATGTTTTGCAAGGTTTTTAGCAGAGATATATTTAAAGTAAAATTAGCAAAATTTTAAAATATAAAAAGTGTAGGTACCATTTTAAAATAATCAAGCTGATATTAAATTTATTTGATGAGATAACATTTTTGTACGAAACTGAATCATGTTAGTTTTAACATTTTTCAATGATCACTCTGTATGTCGCTAAGGCGAGGAGCTAAAGATTATTTGACTGGGAAAATGTAACTTAAAAGAAAAAGGGAAAGCTTGAAATCTTAACTACTTATACAGTATGATGCAAATATATGGAATAAATTCATTTAAATTTTTTTAAATACAAACTGAGGTCACGTGACAGCTCATTTGAAGGTCTCCTTATCGCCTTTGCAACAATGTAATCATTTGAATATTTATTTCTACAGGGTTAACCAAAATTATGAACTTTGTTAAGTAACATGGAATTACAATAAATATTTATTTTTAGAGGGTTTAGAGGCCTCTATGTGCGATAGATGCATAGTTTGCTCAATACGTATCACATACGTTACTTACCAAATAAGAAATTTATAATATATTTATTTTAAAACGAGTTGTGCAACTATAAAAAGACAATAGTCGATATTGAAGGTTTTTTTTAATACATTTTATGGAATTTTTACCACTAATAAAAAAAATAATTGTTATATTCTAAGTAGCAAGGTTTTTAACCATACAAATATATTAAACTCTTAAATCTAGAAAATTAATTTGAAATAATTTCTTCAATTTCTAACGGAAAATTTACTCCACATTATTTCAAACAAAAACCGGCTAATAAAACTATATTTTTTCTCTCAAATAAAAAAGAAATAATAACTTAAACAAACTCACCGATTGGCCAGTCATCATCTGCTTTCCAACCAACATTTTTTGAACTGCCATTGTCCACATTCACATATTTCAGTTTTAAAAAGCACTACCACTGTAGTTTTTCACTAACCAGTACTTTTTTCCCGCACAAACACTACTTAGAAGAAAAATCTTTATATTAAAATAAAAATGTTTCTATATACGCGCACTTAAGTCCGTAATAATACATTTTTGTTAAATGTATACCGGCTAAAATTACTTATAAGTAATTCCCGACTAACTTTTGTGTACTACCGCTCCGACCGCCTGCACAAAAGGTACTGACCGATACATCTATAAGTAAAAATGATAAGACTATGACTATACCTACAAAAAACTAGTGGATTAATCATAAATCGTTAACTAATTTGATAAAGAATAAATACTTTATAAACGACAAAATTATTCCGAAGGGTGTTTAAAGTTATTGGTTATGAAAACCTTTTCGATTGGCCCAGCGTAAAGATTGTAGCATGCAAGATAGATCTTGCAATAATTTTTTTGGCATTATTTTTTACAAATTGTTAGAATTAGACCTTAATATTGGTAAATACTACAAAATATCGATGAAGTAATTATCGGTTTGGAAAAAAGGTACCAAATAAAAACATGTTATAGTATTTTTCACAGTAAATGGTATTGGCTATTGGCAATAAACTACCTCTCATTGTGGAGAAGCACTTGTGAAAGTTCTTTTTTTGTATAATTTTCCTCAAAATATATGAACTTTTAAATCTCCAATTTTGTATTCTTTGAGCCAGGAATTTCTTGCAATTGTCGACTATGATAGCTTGATTTGTCCATTACTATAACGATTTAAGCATTTATCTTATATGATTATACATTAATTGTTTAATTTCACATACAATATTTTAATTGTATCAGGACAAATTTTCTTACCCTCCTTTCGCTTTCAGGAACAAAAAACAAGAGAGAGAGAGATTCAAGATTCAAAAAAACCATGGTTACCGATAATTCTTTTGTTTTACCAGCTTTCCTTTTGAACAAAAATAAATAAATTTATGTTGGCAGTGAAAGCAAAGTTACTAAAAAAATCAGTTTTTATGTTGGTGACTGGTAAGCTCAAATGATGTTTGTTGGAATTTTGTTGTACAGGGTGATTTTATTTTAGTGAGATTTGGAATTCTAAAATTATTCCTCCTGATTTTGGGAGTGGTCACAAATGTGTCCTTAACATCTAGAAATTAAAACTAATCAATTATTTTCAAGGTACAATTTAAGAAATTTATAAAATTTGTAGAATAATTATCTGGAATAAATTAAACTCATCTTGTAGTTTTGCTATTATCTTTTTATCTATTAATTTAGTTTCATAAAAAAAATCGAACAAAGATTTATAATGATTTTTAATCATTGTTTCCCCCCGAGTGTTGTACACCAATTCAGTATCTCTTTTGTAATATCAATAAATAAACATGCTCATTTGTATCCTACTCCTAATGCAACTGTAACAATATATCTTTGTCTTCAGTGCTAGTTTGGATTTTCTTCCTATGACTCCGGCTAGTCTTCCTCTTGCTTGTTTGGCCTTCTTTGTAATGTTTTCCACGTGTTCTTTGAAGGTTAGTCCTTTGTCCAGTATCATTCCTAGGTATTTGGCCTCGTTTTTCCATTGAATCTCTTCTCCTCCTCCTATGTTAATGTTTTCTTCTGGTTTTTTCCTTCTTTTGGTAAAGTAGACTGCTTGGGTTTTCTCCGAGTTTATTTGGATATTCCATGTTGTACACCAATCGTCTATTTGGTCCATAGCCTGTTGGAGTCTTCTTGTCACCATACTTGGTTGAGTGCTTCTTGTAACGATAGCCGTGTCATCTGCGTAGAGAGCCATCATTGTGTTGTATGTCTTTGGAATGTCTACCGTGTATATGTTATAAAGCACCGGTGAGAGGACTGCTCCTTGTGGTACTCCGGCTTCTGTAGTTCCTATCCTTATCCTGAATCTTCTATTTTTCAGATAGCCGAGTAGTAGTTTCGTCAGTTCTCTGTTGCATCCTGCTTCTCTCATCTTGTATATCAGTCCCTCGTGCCACACTCGGTCGAAGGCTTTGCTGATGCCCAGGAAAATGGCTCCAGTAGATTGATTTCTGTTGTATCCTTCTTTTGTGTATTCTACAATTTTAAGTACTTGGTCGGGTGCGCTGTGTTCTTTTCTGAATCAGAACTGTTATTCGCTAGCGTGTGATTAAAGTAAGAAGTAAATTTCTAGTCGAACCGAGCACCGAACACCTTTGATAAATATCTGAAAAGATATCTTTATTTACATGATCAATAATTATGACAACATTTACCCTACACTCAAAGTTCTTCTTAAATTTGTAGAACAAAGTATTGAATAGAGATTTTAATAATAAACCCTTAAACTAAAAAATTGGTGTAAAAAAATTCCCCACAAAAATTACCAGAAGCAATATCCTTGAAAAAATAAATGAAAAACAGGGTTACATATAGTGAAGAGATATCAAAAGCCCTCCTTTTTTTTTTTTTTTTTTTTTTTCCTAAGGTGAAAATCTTCGTAAGACATCTGGGAGCGTATCCCAGGTGTGCAGGATTCCACCAGAGTAAGACCGGCGGCACTCGTTATCCCCCTTTAGGGAAGACATCGAGCACCGCCGGCCTCAATTCCAGTGACCTACCTGCTAAAAACACCTCCTCTTCCACCAGTTGTACCTAGGACTGCTTTTTCAGCGTTACATCAAAAGACCTCCTAATTACAATTATTTGTGCTTCGATTTACATAAAATTATATATAGTACGTGAGGTTCTGAAAGGTCTCTGTATCAAATAGGAAGAAGATATAATTTACTTCGTACCTGAAGGCTACTGATTATCTTTCATATAATTCACATCACTTGCAGAAATCTCTTGAATTTCCACACGTTTAGAGGCCACAGGAAAAAATCGCAAGGAATGGTTCCAACCAGAAGAACGGTGCATCTTAAATCATTATTGTAGCTATTACCATAACTTGTGATTAAAATATATGTGAAATTAAAGACAAAACAAAGATTATAAGAAGAGGCCACAGGCGGTTCTTTAATAGCCATCAGGCGACAATTTCCCAGAAACAGAAAATACTATACGTACTCAACTCAATGGGTGACAGCTGGGTTTGTAAGCCAGACTAACAGACACCTTAAGTTATAGTACTTCTCCCACATTGTGGTACCTGTCGTATTTCTGTGTAGAAAAAGTCGACCGCCCCTTTTATACCATAAGGAACCTTAGACTTAGACGAAATTATTTATAACCATTAAGATCCTGCGAACGTCGAAGGCTCTGGAGGGTCCAAGTAGGTAAATGAGATATCTGGATGCCTGGACACAATAATAGCACAACACCACTAAAAATAAACAAATGGCCTACTATATGCATACCGTTTTCAACATGATTTAAACATTTCGAAATGAAGTACAGTGGCGTACAACTTTTTTTTTCTAAAAGGGTTCAAAAGAGAGTAAAAAATTCTTTGCGGCCTCGTATATATAGTAATTAGAAAGAGTCACACTCGTGACACTTTGTCGATTTCTTGATACACCAGAAACACAAAGTTCAATCGGCACACAAAGAAGTTTTCTATGCGCGCGTCCGACGTCGGTACCAAAAAAAAAACGAAAAAAAAAATCCAAACTTTCCAACTTCCTGCATATCAATCACGGCACGTTGAAAGATAGGAAATGAACGAGTCTCGACGTGTACAACAGATTCTCGCAAAGGCATTAAAGGCTTCTGTATCCTTCGGCATCGATGATTAGCACGCACGAATCGGCGTGTAAGAAACTTCTGGATTTTCAGTATTTGCATCGTTTTAAAAATGAAGTTTCCGCTTTTTTGATGTCAGTCGACCCGAAATTTCAAAGAAAACGCGCGGGGAAACAAAAATCCAAATCGAAAGATTAATTATCGAAAACGGGGACCGTCTTTTATAAAAAGAAAAGCCAATATTATTGCAAATATTTCAATTCATTTCCCGGGGTTATTGATATCGGTGATTTTAAGAAGGCAGTAAAATGGAATTTTATAAATTCGATCATAAATATTTCGGGAAACTTCACTTGGACTCTGCAGGATGTTTTTATATCTTTAAATATTTTTTAAAAATTATTTTCGACAAAAAGTATAGAAAACATTCTAGAATTTCATTTACCAATTACCTACGAAAAACTCTAAGAAGATTTTAATTTAATATTAAAATATTTTCTAGTCAAAAATACCCTTTCTGCAAAATTTAGGTCCAAATCCAAAAATATCAATTTTTTACGATAAAAATGCAATAACTATAATCAAATAATTTTAACAATGTTGTAGTCAAAATAAATTTTTTAAAGAATTTTTTTTCAAAAACGTTGTCTTTAACTTTTACCCTGTATAATTTTAAATGTATTTAAAGAAAAAAAACCCGAAATAGGCTCATTTTTTAGCTCGATCCTTTCTCTACCTATTTATGCCCTTTTGATTTCTTAAATATATACGACACCAAATTTATTCAAAATCAAAGAGACCGATGTAAAAATATTTATAAAATTTCCACGGAATTTGAGCCAGATTTACAAATACTGCGACCATAATAAAGTAACTCAAAAAATTATGCATAATATATTTATCGGGTCTAAAAAATGCCAAAATATTATTATTTTTAAGAAAAGTTTAATAATAACCTAGAAAACTCAACTTTCTTTAAAAAATTCCGAAATACTAGGGAACTATTTTGGGGCCCCCTATATCACAGCTCTTGTAACCCTTGATATACGATATATAGGGGTTGAAAACGGTGTTAAGGGGGAAAGAACATGGTCCTCAATTTCTTTATATTCTCTTTTTCTCAATATACCTGTGAGAACATGGAAATTTTGAAGAAAAATAATTTTAATTGGACAAAAACTAATTTTGAACTCACCCTGATAATAAACGACGTTAGTCAGTGCAAGCACTAACTAAGTGGCCGTTATGAACCGCCCTTAAGATGCACTGAAATCATCTGCATCAAAAACAATCATCAGAAATATCGGGCTGTCTTTTCTTCACCATTTTCTTCGAATTTTCAATTATTTGTCCAATCTATCAATCATTTAGTAACCATCTGTCAACTTTTTAACCTGAAATCATCTTTTAAATTATTCTCGTTTAATTTTTTCATAATAGACCAATCAATATCTGCATGTAACCTTCAAGGGTTGTTTACTTTGGATTCAAAACTTCTGTAGTCTAGTCTATATACAAATACAAAGCAGTTACCTCCTGAAAAACAGTCTTAAGACGAAGAATTAATTTCTTAAAAGTACCTGTAATATAACAACTCAAAAGTTTATAATAATCAAAAATATTACGATTATATAAACATTGCAACAAATAATATATATACAAAGTATTAGAACTACTATCCCAATGCTACATAAGTACATGCTTCTTCAATTATATATTTTCCCAATCCAGGTTAGTACCCGCCAACATTCCTGCGTCATTCCAAGCTCCACAATACCATTTTTTAACTTATCAAAACAGAAAAACATGCGTTTAAAAAAAATTACCTTGTATAAAACGATAAAAGTGTTTTTTTTATAGAGATATACTTTATATTGGTTTATGCGAACCTCGCTGCGCTCGGCACGCAGTGGTACATTTGTAAAGAATGGTTTGCATTCATCTTGTACCCAGTTTCATCCGAATATCTTCCATGTTTATAATAATAGATCTGCAACTGATAAAAACAACAAAAATAATTTAATATCTTTCCATTATATTTGGTGAAACCTTTAGATTTGTTACCTTGTGTAAAACTATAAAGAAT